>PVKZ01002139.1:9659-260365 GCA_004027375.1 Macroglossus sobrinus | reverse complement strand
TAAGGTGACTAGGAGGCTGATAAAAGCAGAGGAGTGCAACCCTTACTACAAACATTATAAGCTTCAAATAAGAAGAGATTTGCTAAAAAAGATAGTAATGGAACATTCCGCATACATAGGGACAAATTGAGATAACAATGACTGAAAAGGGGAGGAATCAAAGATCCAAATTTGCAAAGAGAAATGGAGATGAGGCACATGCAGAATGAAGGGGATGACTGTGTATATATATATATATATATATAACTATCCTTTACATATTTGTAATGGTCACCACAGGCCAAAGATTTAGAACTGAAGTATATAATATGAAACAAGAAGAACCAGAGAGAAAACTCATAAAGCCAACCAAAATAAAGAAAACATAAACACAAGGACAAGGAAGCAATGGAAACACCGAGCTACCAGAAAGCAAAAGATTAAGTGACTATATGAAGACCTTATATTTCAATAACCACCCTAAATGTAAATGGACTGAACTTACCAATAAAAAGGCACAGAGTTGCAGAATGGATTAAAAAAAAAACCCAACCGTATGCTGCCTCCAGGAGACACATCTCAGTTCCAAAGACAAATATAGAATCAAAGTGAAAAGATGGAAAATGATATTTCAAGCAAATGGTTTTCAGAAAAGCGGGAGTAGCGGTACTAATACCGGACAAAACAGACTTCAAAATCAAAAACTTAAAGAAACATACTGAGGAACACTTCATAATGATAAAGGGAATCATGCACGAAGAAGACATGACACTTATTAATTTCTATGCTCCCAATCAGGGAGCCCTGAAATATGTAAAGCAATTATTAACTGAACTAAAGAGAGAAATAGACCCAAAACACTATCTTAGTAGAAGACCTAAATACCCCACTGTCAGATATGGACAGATCATCCAAACAGAAAATCCATAAGGAAATAACATCCTTAGTGATACATTAGACCAACTAGACATAATGGACATCACAGAGCCATGCATCTCAAAACAGCTGCTTATACATTCTTCTCTAGTGCACATGGAACATTCTTAAGGATTGACCACATACTAGGAAACAGAGATAGCCCCAACAAATATTAGAGGACTGACATCATACCAACCATATTCTCTGATCATAATGCTTGAAACTAGAGATCAACAGTAAAAAGAAAGTGGGAGGAATTACAAATACATGGAGATTACACAACATGCTACTGAAGAATAACTGGGTCAGAGAAGAAATAAAAAGAAAGATTAAGAGATACATAGAAATGAATGATAATGATAGTACAACATATCAAAAATGTTTGGGACACAGCAAAAGCAGTCATAAGAGGAAAGTTCATATCATTACAAGCCTACCTTCAAAAACAAGAATGAACCTAAATAAACAACCTAATGATTCCTCTTAAAATACTAGAAAAGGAAGAACAAATAAAGCCTAAAGTCAGCAGGGGGAAAGAAATCATCAGTATTAGAGCAGAAATAAATGAAATTGAAAAAAAACAAACAAAAAACAATAGAAAAAATAAATGCAACAAAGAACTCTTTCTTTGAGAAGGTTAATAAAATTGACAACCCCCTGACTAGACTCACTAAAGAAAAAAGAGAAAAGACACAAATAAACAAAATTAGGGATGGAAGAGGGGAAATTATGACAGATAGTACAGTAATACAAAGGATCATGCAAGAATACTATAAAAAATTATATAAATTCAAATTCAGTAACCTAAAAAAAATGGACCAGTACTTTGAAAAATAGAATCTTTCTAGAGTGAATCATAAAGCAAAAAATCTAAATAGACTGATCAGCAGTATGGAAATTGAAATAATCATAAAAAACCTACAAAAAAGAAAAAGTCCAGGACCAGATGGCATCACTGGTGAATTCTACCTAACATTCAAAGGTTTAATACCTATTCTCCTCAAACTCTTCCAAAAAATCGAAGAGGAGGCAATACTTCCCCACTCATTTTATGAGGCCAATATTACTCTGATACCAAAACACAAAGATAACATACAAACATACAAACTACAGACCAATATCTCACATGAATACAGATCCTAAAATCCTAAATAAGATACTAGCAAACTGAATACAGCAACGTATTAAAAAAGATTATACACCATGATCACATGGGTTTCATCCCAGAGGCACAGGGATGGTTCAACATACACAAATTGGTTAATGTGATATACTACATAAACAACTTAAAAAATAAGAATCATATAATCATATCAATAAATGCAGAAAAAGCCTTTGACAAGATAGAGTACCCATTTATGATCAAACACTTCACAAAATTGATACTGAAGGAAAGCACCTTGATATAATAAAGGCCATAAATGACAAGCCCTCAGCCAAGATTATATTTAGTGGTGAAAAACTAAAAACCTTCCTTCTAAGATCAGGAACTAGGCAAGGCTGTCCACTATCACCATTCTTATTCAATATAAGAGAAGAAGTCCTAGCAAGTGCAATCAGGCAAGAGAAGGATATTAAAGGCATCCAAATAGAACACAAAGAAGTCAAATGTCACTATTTGTGTATGACATGATAGAAAACCCTACAGATTCTACAAGAACACTACTAGAAACAATAAGCAAATACAGTAAAGTCCCTGGATACAAAATCAATGTTCAAAAATCCATAGCATTCCTGTACTCTAATAGCAAAGTGTCAGAAAAAGAAGTGGAAAAAATAACTCCTTTTGCAGTTGCAACAAAAAGAATAAAATACCTAGAGATAAATCTAACGAAACATGCAAAGGACCAATATAATGAAAACTATAAGATCCTATTAAAAGAAATAGAAGAAGATACAAAGAAATGGAAAGATATTCTGTGTTCTTAGATCAGAAGAATCAACATAGTTAAAATGACCTTATTACCTAAAGCATTATACAGATTTAATACAATTCCCATCAAAATCCCATTGGCATTTTTAAACAGAACAAAAAGTCATCAGATTTATATGGAAGTACAAAAGACCCTGAATTGCCAAAGCTATCCTGAGAAAAAAGAATGAGGCTGGAGGCATCACTCTGTTTGACCTCAAAGTATACTACAAAGCAACAGTAATCAAAATGGCATGGTATTGGCAGAAAAACAGACACACGAATTAGGGAACAGAATTGAGAGTCCAGAAGTAAACACAAACTTATATGGGTTTTCGACAAAAAAAAGCCAAAAACATAGAGTGGAGAAAGGGAAGCTTTTTCAATAAATGGTACTGGGAAAACTGGAAAGCCACCTGCAAAAGAATGAAACTAGACTGTTGTCTATCACCACACACCAACATTAACTCAAAATGGATTAAGAACCTGAATATAAGACATGAAACAATAAAATGCATAGAAGAAAACTAAACTCACGGACCTTGAACTTAAGGAGGATTTTATGAAATTGACCTCAAAGGCAAGGGAAGTAAAAGCAAAAATAAATGTATGGAACTACATCAAACTAAAAAGCTGCTGCTCATTGAAAGAAACTGTCAACAAGATAAAGAGATAACCATCTGAATGGGAAAATGTATTTGCAAACAACATCTCCAATAAGGGTCTAATATCCAAAATATCCAAAGAACTCATATGACTCAATAACAACAAAAAAGCAATGATCCAATTAAAAAATAGGCAGAGGACCTGAACAGACACTCCTGTCTAGAGGACATACAAAATGGACAACAAATATATGAAAAAGATATTCAACATCATTAGCTATCAGGGAAATGAAAATTAAAACCACAGTAAGATACTTCTTACACCTCTTAGAATGGCTATAATCAACAAGTCAAGCAATAACAAATGTTGGAGAGGATGTGGAGAAATAGGAACCCTCATACACTGCTGGTGGGACTGCAAACTGGTACAGCCAAGTGGTATGGAGGTTCTTCAAAAAATAAGATTTGATCTACCATATGATCCAGCAATCCCTCTACTGGTTATTTACCCCAAAGACTTATAGACTCATATTTGATATTTACACACTGATGTTCATAGCAGCATTATTCACAGTGGCCAGGACATTAGATGATTGGCTAAAGAAGTTTTGGTACATATACACAATGGAATATTACTTAGCCATCAGAAGAGATGAAACACTGCCACTTGCAACAACATGGATCGACTTTGAAATAATCATACTAAGTGAAATAAGCCAGTTGAAAATTACATGATATCACTTATATGTGGGATATAAACCTAAAAGCAACAAGCAAACAGTACAAACAAATAGACTCATGGACATGGACAATGGACTAGTTGTTACCAGTGGAGAGGGGGAAAGGGAAAAGAGGAAAAAAGTAAAAATAAAATGTTTAAAAATTAATGGTAAGAAAACAAAAAACCCAATAAAAATGTGTGAAAGATTTGAACAGAATCCTCACTAAGGAAGATATACATATAGTAAATTTGAAAAGATGTTCAATGTCATATGTTAGAGAATTGCTTATTAAAACAACGAGATACTACTACATACTTATTAAACATCTACTAAACACCAGCACCACCACACACTGGTGAAGATGTGGAGCAACAGAAATTCTCATTCTTATCTGGTGGGAATACTAAATAGCACAGTCAATTTGGAAGCAGCCTGGAAGTTTCTTTCAAAGCTAAACATAGTTTTACCATATGATCCAGCAATTGCCCTCCTATGTATTTAACCAAATGAGCTGAAACACAAAAACTTGAACATGGATGTTTATAGAAAATTTTTTTGTCACCCTGCCCAGTATTATTGAGAAATAATTGATATACATTACTGTATTAGTTTAAAGTATACAGCATGATGATTTGATTTACATATACAGCTTACTCTTGAACAACATGGGATTTAGGGGTGCCGATTCCCACCCAGTTGAAGATCCTCATATAACTTTTGACTACATTCAGCCCTTTGCATACATGAATTCAACAAACTGTGGATCAAAAAGAGTATTTTATATTAGTGGTTGGGTATCAGTGGTTGGGATTGGGAAATACATTTGTCGATCCACATCTGGTTGAATCTGCCAGATGTGAAACTAACAGATACAAAGAGCCATATATTTACTGGAAAAAAAATCCGCATATAAGTGGACCTGCATAGTTCAAACCTGTGTATTCAAGGGTCAACTGTATTAATGACTTACACAATAATATCATATACAGACAATAAAAATCAAAGAAAAAAATTTTCTTTTTGCAGTAAGAACTCTTAGTTTCCACTCTCTCAACTTTTCTATATATCATAGAGCAGTGTAAACTATAGTCATTCATAACTGCCAAAACTTGAAAGCAATCAAGATGTCCTTCAGTAGATGAATGGATAAAACTTGGTAAATCTATACAATGTAATATTATTCCATGACAAAAAGAAATGAGCTATCAAGCCAGAAAGACATGGAGGAAACTTAAATGCATATAACTAAGTGAAAAAAATCTGAAAAAGCCATATATTGTATGATTCTAACTACATGATATTCTGGAAAAGGCAAAACTATGAAGACAGTAAGAGATCAGTGTTTGTCAGGGGTTGAGAGAGGGTGGATGAATAAATAGGTGGGGTGCAGATTTTTTAAGGCAGTGAAACTATTCTGTTTGAAACCAGATGGTGGATACATTATATTATGCATTTGCAAAACCCATAGAATTGTATAACACAAAGAGTAAACTCTAATGCAAACTATAGTCTTTAGTTAGTATATTGACAGATAATGTATCAATAATGTATCAATATCGACATATCAATAATATATCAACAACATATCAATGTATCAGTATTAATAATTCATCAATAATAATATTGTTTCTTCAGTTTTAACAAATGTACCACAGCAATGCGAGATGTTAATAACAGGAGAAACTGTTTGGAGGAGAGAAAGAATATGAGAATTTTATTAAAATTTTCTGTAAACCTAAAACTGTTCTAAGTAATAAAGTCTATTAATTTTTGAAAAGTGTATTTAGGAAGGTTTAAAATCTTATGGTAGTCCATGATAAATTCTCAATCCTAAAAATTATTTTCTTAAATAAAGTCCTCTGAAACTTGACCATAACAATTAGAACGTTGATGCCTAAGAATGAGGAAAACAATAGTTTTCTGATTTATTTTTGGAGAGATAGAGGCAGAAAAAAGACAGCTTTTTTTGGAGTGGGGGCTGGGATGGGGCATAACACTTCAAAAGATGGCTTGAAATCCTATTTTGGAATTGACAGGATGCAGAAGTTAACATGGAACTGAACTGTTCGGAATAAAAATGTAGTAGCTTCTCTTCACTTGGGTGGAATAGTACTTATAAGGTTAGATTGTGTTATAGACTTAAGACTGATAGGACATAAACTGATTTTCTCTTCTCTCTGGCTCTCAGTGGTGTTAGGGTTTTCTACACTCTAAAAATGATGAAAGTAGTGCCCAGATTGAAATGTTTTTTCTTCATCGTGATTCCTTCACTATCCCAAATCTTCTACAAAGTCTTTTTTAGAAGACTTGAGTACCCCCAACCTGTTCTAGCTGTGGTTTGAGGGGTACTCAATGAAGTGGTTTGCATTTGTATTTGAGAGGAACCAGTATAGGGAGAAGCCGGGCAGACTAGGCAGAAAACAGAGTGACTATGCAGACTAGCAAGCTGAGACAACAAATAATAAGAACAGAATTGGGGAATATATAAACATTTCTGGAGAATCCCAAAAATTATTAGGGAGAAGAACTAGGTGCAATCTTAGAATTCCCTCAATCAAACACAATGAGGACTTATCATTACAATTTGGGAACTTAAGGGAAATGTGAGCCCTGATAAATTGGAATATTGGGGAGTATATGGTTGTACTTACTTTTCTTTTAATACGCTTCATCCAGGTTTTAACATAAGGCATCCATTTCAGTTCTTCAGGATCTACAAACACCATTCCACATCGACTGACTGTTGCAGGAGAGGCAACCTTTAGATCTTGCACCTAAAATTGAAAAAAAAGTTGAATAGGGAAAAGCTAATATGATACTTCCTTATTCATGAACCTTCAGTGTTAATGAATCACAAATTTAAAGTTTAAGTTAACACTGAAAAACTTTATGTGGAAGATAGTGGGAGAGCTATAAGTAATCAGAAACAGAAGTTATGTGAGCATAAGGTAAAAAAACCCCCATAATTTTATGAGGATACTGTCAAATCTTTATGGGAGGGATTGAGTCATTTTTTTTCTTTTCTTTTCTTTTCTTTCTTATTTCATTCTTGTATGCAACATGTAGCCTAGTGTATAATAGATATTCAATCAATGCTTGATGAACGAAGACAGTAGGGGTGATTATCTTCCATAAAATTTTGTTGCTGTATTTAGTCCACATTCCTCTTCCAAACCTTCCATAAAATAGTCATACCACACTATGATAATTCATTTACTTTAAATATAACAAAATTCTTTTAACTTAGAAAGCATTTCAAATCATGTAAAGTCATCTACACATACTAAATACTTCCAAAGGAAAAGAAACAGATGCTGGAGAAGCCAGAATTTAATGTATTTCCTATTTATAGGGAGATAGGAATGTTTGAGAGACCTTGGTTGTCAGGATAGACAATATATTACAAATGGACAATTTAATAAGCATTTAGTACATAAACAAAATATCATGGTAGGCCTTACAGACAGTAAAAGATACATTACTGTGAGAAAAAAATTATGATGGCATGCCAATTAATGAATATTTCTTTAATACACAGTATGACATTACATTTACCTCAAATAACATGTGGACTTGTGGAGTGAGTTTAATCCTCTCACTATTAGCCAGGCAAAGCATCTTGTTATCATCCAACACTGTATTCATATTTTCAATCCAAAGAGCATCCACTGGCCCATCACTAATGATCCATTTATGGTCTTCTGAAGTATCATTCACAGCTGCTCGGACACTTAGTGCCATCAAACCATCTTTCCATTCCAAGGTTATGTTATTAACTTCACCATATAATTCACCCATTGTAATTGATTTAGGATTAAGAACATATGTTTTAACTGGTTGGTAAAAGGGATTATCTACACCAAGTTTTTGCAAATTCCCTAAAGTTTCTGCTAGTATTCGGTAAACTGTGGTCTTGCCACCTCCTGTTGGTCCAACTAACATAACACCATGCCTTACTAGCATAGTTTCATAGAACTGTATCACTTTTTTAACCATACATATCTCAGGCTGAAGATTTTGTCTATTTATGACATCTATAATTGTTGACTGCAATATACCGTAGTCGTGTTCTGGAATTTGGACTCCAGGAAAAAGATCAGATATAATTCCACTGAAATAACAAAAATAAAATCAATTAAGAATGGCTAGTCATTGAGTTTTTCTCCTATTTGTTACAATTAATTGATTAACACACAAGTCTTATTTTTCTCATTGATCTTTTCTTCTAAACATACAGTACTAGCCTGTCCTATGTGTTATACTAGAATCTATCAATTCTCTGATATTGTGTTTGGTTTTGTTTGTTTCTTGCACAGTAGATCAACATTCTTAAGTAGACTGGGAGCTTTTTGGGGTAAGAAATATCTATTATGTTTTTGTATTGTCCACAGTACAGGGCATAATATCAAACATACAGAAAATGATGAATTTATCAGTTTTTTAAAAATTACATTTCTAACTCAACTTTTCCCAAATGCATTATGTATGCTTGTAACTGTATGTCGATATTCAGAAAAATAAGATGGAAATAAAAATAGTAAACTAGTACTAGATAAAAAAGGAGCAAAGGGAAAATTGATTATTCTCTCGGAAAGAGTTAATATGGGATGTCTCTACGAGAAATAAAGGAGTGAAATCTATACCTCACACTATATGCACAAATGCTTTTGGGATACAGTAAAGACTTTAATATAAAATGACAACAAAGAACTAGATGAAAATATAAAAGATGAATTTTGCACCACTGTGATAAAAATGTCTTTCTAAGAAAGACAAGAAATGTATGTTTGTAAAAAATGTTGATAAAGTAAAAAAATGATAACAAAAAACAAACCTCTGTGAGATAAAAGCCTTTATAGATGAAGTCAATGAATAATAGGCTTAGAAAAATATTTCCAATTTTTATACCAGATAAAATTTATGAGTTCCTACAAATCAATAAGTAAAGGAGCACAACAGAGAAATGCTCCAAGAAATAACATACAAGAGTAATAAAGATACATGACTAATAACACTAATAATTAAAGAAATGCATACAATAAAATAATGCATGCATTAAAGATTTTTGGTCCCTCTTTAAAACATTTAAAAGGAAATGGGCATTTTCATAAAACCATTTATATAAATATAAAATGTCTTTGGACATCTTGATAGACTCTATCTAAATTAAAAATGTTCATATCCTATAACTAGTGAAATTACTTCCTAAAATCTCAATTCTAGAAATATCATAAGTGTGCAAAGATAACTATATGAATTTTCATCATTGTGTCCTACCAAAAGAGAGTGGACACATGTTCTGGGAAACAGGGGCACTGACAGAAGACAAAGGCAAAGAGAATCCCCAGCACAGTCGCAAATGGATATCCCAGGATGGTAGATGTGCATCAGGGATAATGGACAACCAGTCTAGATTAGAGCATGAAAGAGGGCTCCAAAGAGACCAATTCAATAGAATATTTTGTATGATTGAATGAAGATTTTTTTGTTTGTTTGTTTATCTTTAGGAGATTTATACTCTGGAAGAATTTGGAGACAAATTAATGGTAGATTTATAGAGAAGTAGGTAAATCATTAATTTATATAGTTATGATAATTATATTGCAATATAACTATACAGAGATGATGGGTTGAGGGGAAAGATGCACGTGCATATCCTCATCTCTTTGTTAGTAACTTAATAGATAATATCTAAAACTGAAAAATTAAGAAATGGCAGAAACATGATACTAAAAAATATAGAGGGAAACAGCAAAATGAATGAATAAGTGAATGAATAAATGAGTGGATCAATGGAAAAGTGATTGCCTTTGGGAAGATGGAATTGGTGAAGGGCAAGGAACTGTTTTTTTTTCATGAGATTAATTTATGACTTGGATAAACATAAAACTAAATAAAACTGGATATACACAGATAAAAGCAATCACATTTATTTTAAGCCCAAGTCTGGTTTTTGGGGGTCAGAAAATTCTCTTTGATCAAGAACTTGTAACTAGTGCTAACTTGTACAGCGTGCAGCCTGGTAATCAATATTTTGAGGAAAAATGAATAATTGGATTGAAGCTAAAACTTTAGTACCTTTATTTTAAAATAGTATTTTAAACTGCAATATGTATCTCTAAAAAGATGAGAAAGTTAGTATATTGTTAGAGACACATAATTTGCAGATAAGACTGTTCTTTACCTCTACACAATAGCTATGCTTTCTTCTGTAACATCTAGAAATTTACCTGAACAGAAGAGCGTCATCTGTTAGGAATTTTGGCAAGTTGGAATCTCGTAAGGCTCTTATCAACACCACATCTTCATTTAGGTCTGGGTTCTCTCTTTTTAAAGACCTACATTTAAAGAAATAATTCAGATGACATTGTGAGAGCATATTATTGAACATGATTTTCCAAACCTGTGGGTCAGGGATTCCATTTGCAGAATGCTCTTGGGGGTGCCCCACTGCAAGTTCCTCCTGGAAGCAGAGATTGTGTTCCCTTCATGCTGAGCACTCATCTCCATCAAAGTATGCACACAAGCCAGGAACTAACTATACAGCCTTCAGGAGAATGACAAGGACATTTTCTTAACCTCTTCCATCAACCCAGCCTGAGCTTATGTGCATCCCTGGATACATCATGATGATTCATAACCCTGTGGTTTTCTTTTCTCTCAGCCCGGGACACTCCACTTTGCCCTTTTGTTTACTCTTATTTCCCATTCAAAATTTAGTCCAGTTACTCCCCCATTCCTCTTCTCAGCAAACCTTGGATGCAGCCCTATGGTCGCCTTCACTACACTGAATCCTAGATGACTGCTCATTTGTCTGTCTTGCCCATTGAACTGTAGTTGTGTTCTTTGAGTGCAAGTGTATCTGAATGCTTTAGTATTCCTTCTCCATAAGTGGCAATCCTGTGAAGAGGAGACATATTATATCTGGGAGGTTAGAAGAAAGAACAAAGGGTTTACAGGGCAGGAAAATTTGTGCAAAACCAGAGAAACTGAAGCCAGGCAGAAAGGGGTCTGGATGTGCAGAGTACAGAGCAGCAAGTCATGGCCTGAGAGGAAGAACTGGAGAGGTGACAGAATCCCTCAGAGACTCTGGATCAGCTGGGGTCTCCAGAGGCAGGAGTTTTAAGAGGATGCAAAGAAAGGCATTGGGGCCTGAAAAGAGAAAAAGACTCATGCTTTACTAGAAATTAGAAAAAAGCTCTGTCCTGGACCACATTGTAAAGACAGAGGTGAAGTCTTGGGCAAAGGCCTGGACTGAAGATGGAATGATGAAACTGATGTTTTCTGAATGCTTCAGGCCTTGTCAGGCAATAAGCATGACTTAATTACTGTATATGTGTAACAAACTATGCCCTTTAAACCTAGTCATCCACATTATGGTGGCAAAGGCTTTTATACAGTAAAACTCAAAGGATGTGATAAGTTCAGGGGACATGAAAGTTAGCCAAAGCCTAGTTGATGTTCAGATTCAGTCCAGGGACAATCACATTGGGTCTTACAGTGAAGAATTGTTGTGGGATGAGGAGAGATGCCCTATTTTCCTGTGGGATGGGAGTGTCAAAAGAATGATGACAACAGCAGCAACTAACATTTATTAATCACTTACTATGTTGCTTTAAGAGCCACGTGTGACTTACTCATTTAATGTATTTGATTATATGGTTTTGAATTTCACACTTGACCATCTTGGTTTCTTACCCAGCCATGACCAGTACAGACTTTACAGCTCTCATGCCAAAGTCGTAGTGATCCTGCTGAGAGAGCTGTTCACTGCAAAGCTTATACATCTGAGTCATCTTTCTTGCTAATATTTTACTGGATTCGAATCCTTCAGAATATAGAATTACCTAGAAAAAGTAAAATGCAATGTTTATTATATGATATTGACAACAATATATTAGCATAACACCAATGTATTCGAAATCCACTTTAGGCATTATACCTCTCCAAGTTGTTATGTCATTTAACAAAGAAATGTTAAGATTGAAGAAAAAAGGGTTTTCTGTGCCATAAGAAGGTAGAAAGTGGGATATTATCTGAGGCGGCCTCAGAACTGATTCTGCTTTCTTTCTGTAGATGAAGATGTGGCTTTAGTGACATTTGGTTCAAAGAGCAGAGAGCCCATCCATTCTGGAGGTTGGATGGTGTTATAAGGTCTGAGTACAGAAGCAAGGCTTGAGTTTCTTTAATTAGACAGTGTCAGTGACAGTAGTGTGATCCCCTTTAGGCTTCCTGGGAATTCTTAGCTAGTATGGAGAAACAAAAACCAGTTTAAATAGAAAGATTTCTAAATAGACACAGAAAGGACAAATACAACATAAATAATTCATATATTAATGATTACTATTTTTGACTAAGCTGATACAGACTTACAAACCAATCCCTACCCTCTATTATAGTGATTAGCATTGCTGCTACTCACATCCTTTGACTCTAATAAAAATAATACATAAAGAGATGTGAGAATAATATAGTAGTTTTTTAGAATGAATCCAGACATTTTAATTCCTAGAGATGAACTGATACACTCTAATAAACTGCTTAATTAAACTCATTGATTCATTCCAGTTTTAAGGACCTTCTATATTCCAGACACAATTCTGGGCATCGAGAATATGGCAGACACACACACACACACACACACACAGAGAGAGAGAGAGAGAGAGAGAGAGAGAGAGAGAGAGAAGAGAGAGAAACAAAACATTCTAGGTGATAACAATTATCTTTATTATGAGAAAACAATAACGTACAAACTTTGTCAGGGTGCATTATAAAAAGAAACATTCTACTTAAATAAAATCAATGGTAAATAAAAAAATGAGTTTGAAAATTTCCTGCTTTATAATATGAAACTCACCTCTGCAATCAAGGCATAATTTGGAACCATCATTGCAAAGGGTCTAAACAGGGCTTTCAGATTATCTGGCAATTCTGTTCTGCCTGCATATCCAGGATTCATTGTGATGAAGGCTGCACAAGTCATAACCAACTTTATTTCCCGGCCCTCAAACATGAATCTAGAGAGCTGTTTAAAGAAAAGAGCAAGTATAAGTTAACACTTGACATTTGTAAATTCTTTCACATAATTAACTACCGTAGTCAAAACTTGTGTAATGGAGCATTCAAGCAATGACAACTGAAACATAACCACTAGACCACCAGGTTCAAGTAATGACTATTGAATTGCTGCTGTTGGACAAAAGGAAACATGTCTCTCCTGACCCCGTTCTACTGACTCCCACTCTTTGGGGCTCAGTGTGTCCTGCTCTCTGTTTCCTTGCTCCTGATCTGCCTTGCCCAATCTATTTCTTCCTGCCTGTACCATTCCTGCAATCTTTAGTCCTCAGCATCTTTTGCTGAGCTTCCTCAATTCCACTTAGACTTAATGGCCACTAAATCTTCTCTACCCCCAATTTTTGGTGTTCCCCTGCAAAATTCTTATCTTAGTCCTTAGATGGTTGGAGCCCCACAGTTAGTGTCACTGGAGTTACTCCTCTTTTATTCAGCATTAACCACTTGTTGAATACCTATCTGTTGCAGGAGAGGCAATGGATTAGGCATGGATTTAGAGAGCTGCAGGATACTCATTCCTGAGCCCTTGAGAAGCTCTTGGGCTTGCTGTGTGGAGTCAAATCTGGAAACCGTGACCAAGCCATGCAACAGATGCTATAGGGGAAGTGTGTGCAAAGCCCATTGGGAGCAAAGCCTATAGGAAGAGTAGGAAAGCTTGCTTGAGACTCAAAGAATGAAGAGGGGCATTTAGCATTGATAAGCAGGGGCAGCTACTCCAGTCAAAAGAAGCAGGAACAAGAAACTGCACTGCATGTTCAAGAAATGACCAGCTACTTACTCTGCTAAAGGGTAAAGTTCTAGAAAGAAAATACAAGTAGGTTGGGGCCTGAGCATCAAGAATCTTGCAATATAGGCTAAGAAATTTAGATTTTGTCTCATGGATTAGGGGAAGCAGAGAAGAAATTTAGGCAGAGTGATAGGGTCACAGATGGCAATGGAGAGGTTGGACAAACTGCAGACAAGGAGTCTGTTGAAGAATTGTTATTAGGGAGATAATAAGAGTCAGAATTATGGAGACAAGAGGAATCTAGAAGATAAAATTAAATGGACTTGGTGATGGCTTAGATTCTTGGGTTGACAGGGGAAAAAATCCAAGATGGAATCTGGGTTTCTAGCTGAGCCATTGGATGAAGGGATAGACATGAAGCTACAGGGAAGACTGGTATGGAGCTGGAGGATGTGTCATAGCCTGGAGGAGAAAATCCTGGATAGTACAACTGGAGACCAGTCCTGCTGCCATTAAATTGCTATTTGTGTTATTCAGACTTGTAAATTTCTGTGCTTTAGTTTCTTCATCTATTCCAGGGAATATATCTTTTGTTTTTAAATTCCTCCCCACAACCCTGCCTGCCCGCCCACTTCCATCACTGACCTATGGAAGGTGGGACATCTCCCACATGCTTGCGGCAAACACCCAGGGCCTGGCACACCCGGGACCCCTGGCACACCCAGGGTATGGCCCTTTGCTCCACTGGGGCTCCACTGGGGGTTGAACCCAGGACCTTCTGTGTGTAAAGTAGACATGCTAACCACTACTCTATGGAACCACCCCTCCAGGGGATATATCTTGCACCAACTATCTCATTTGGTCACTGGCAAATTTGAGGATGAGATTTGGTTAGTCTCAGATATCCTTCTACCTTTCTTTACCTCACACGGTTGCTCTCCAGTTGCAAGGCTTCAGATCTTCCTCCATTCCCTCTGGTCTCTTCTCCCTTTTCCTCCATGCTTTGCTCTCAGCTAATTACCCAGCAAGGTGATAATGGCTTATGAGTTATGCTATATCTGGAGGTCCTTGCATTCAATACAGGCCTCTACAGAGGATCTGGGAGGCAGGATGGTGTGTAGGTGAAGGAATGCAGACTTTAGAGTCACATAGATTTAGGTATCTATCTTGGTTCTATGGTATTCCTAGAAATATTTTTAAATTTCTTGGAATCCTTTTCCCCTGTAAGTAACCTTGGTGAAATGCCCTCTATTTTATGTAGGTTTGTATAAAGATAGAAAAAGTATAAAGTATAATGACTTGTACAATTTAACAGCTCATTAAAGTCCAATTTCTGCTTTCTTTTGACTTGTTCTATAATTTTCTTTTTTTTGCAGAGGTGATAATCCAAATATTTAGCAATTCTTCATCAGGGCATCCTCCGATGAGAATGGCCTCTGTCACTAAATCTAGAGCTGGATCCAGAGGTCCCCATGCTATGTCAGGATGAACCCTTATGGCTGGATCCTGAGGCAGTCAAGGGCTCTTCAGGAAGGGGCTGAGGTAGTGGTGGGGGACCCTTCAAGGGGCTTAAGGCAGTGGTCATTTAAATACTAAACAACTGGCAAGGCTGTTCTGGCTTGTACAGTCTGAGCATCAGTCTGCCCTTTGGTGATCTCATGGCCACATCTCAGAAGGTCAACACACTGTGGTAGGAGACTTGGTCCCATCCTTCACTGCCATCGGCTTCCCAATACAAACCCCTTCTCCAGGAACATGGGCTAACTTTTTTAAATAGTGGGGCCACATTTGTATCTTCATTTGATCCTACATTTCTTGGCTTTTCCAGTCCAGTGAATTCTGAGGAGCCAAATTCTCCCTAGTTCCCCCAGGACTCCTCTCCCATTTTTCTACCAGCTTAGGCTGAGCCTGGGGGCCATGATGAAGGCAGAAGAACCCAGGAGAGGGAGCATTAGAGAAACCTAGCAAGAACAAGGAAGATGAGGGAAAAAATAAGAAATGGAGAAGAGAGGGACAGGGTATGGGTGTGTGTGTATGTGTGTGTGTGTGTGTGTGTGTGTGTGTGTGTGTGTCTGTGTGTGTGTGTGTGTGTTGGGAGTAGGAAAAACACCTTTCCTTGAGGGCAGAAAGTGAGTTTCACCAACTCTGTATCCCCAGCTCCCAATACAGTGTCTGACAAAAAATTATTTCTCTGTGTTTCCTGAATGAAGAATTCTCCCAACTAAGTTGTGGACTCACCAATTACACTGGGAACATGAAATAAGCTAAAGTTAGCATTGTCCTTCCTAAAACAGAACATGTCATAAGTTAATTACAGACTGAAGAAACACTAATGTCATACATAGACAACTGCCAGATGCTTTACCTTTGCAGCTTTTGCATTCCTAATGGTAATGAGTTGCTGTGCAATGACTGACAAAACTTCTATGTCAATTCGATTAAATTCATCAAAGCAGCACCAAGCCCCTGACTGTGCTAGACCGCTGAAGAAGCGCCCCATCATCTGAAATAAAAATAATGGTGTTTGACTTTGTATTATATAGTTGAACTCCTTGAAAAGTTAAACTTTTAGCTGAAAATATTAAAAAGGAATAAAAGGCAGTATGTGAGTACTGGGCTGTGTTAGAAGTTCACACTTTTCTACCAGGGAAGCCAAGTACAACTGCCAGTGACCTCTGTGTGGAAACTGATGGCTCATTTGTTTTTCTCTTTTGGAGGAGGCTTCTACTACCACCTTCTCAATAGCACAAATGAGGTGAGGGTGACAGATGGGAAGTCTTGCTTTTGCCACATTTTGAGTGGGATATTGACAAGGAAGGCCATTGTCTTTTTCTGAAGACACTTTAGACCTTTCAAGAGATATGACTTTCCAAGTTAGGAATTAATGTGCTAGAATAGAAGTTCCCAAAGTGCCAGTTTCAGGTGGTCTGCAAGATAAAAATATTTTCATAAAAATACTAAATGTTATTTGCTTTTTTTTAACTCTCATTCTCTCATGAGACTACAGAACATAAAAAAAATTATTGATATGGTTCCAATTTCCACATTGCAAACAACCTTCGAGAAAATGCTACTTGACAAGTTTTGGTATAGTTTCAAAGAAGATCAATGATTATCTGAAAGTTATTAAAATATTCCTCTCTCTTTTTAGGTACATATCTGTGTGAGGCTAAATTTTCTTCAAATACTTCAACCAAAATAACATATCTCAACAAAGTGAATGCAGAAGCAGGTGTGAGAATCTGCCTGTCTTCTATTATGCCAAACATTAGAGATTTTTGAAAATATAAAACATAACTCTTCTCATTAAATTTTTTGTTTGGGAAAATAATTATTTTCCACAGAAAATATGTTTATGCTAATAGTTAGTGGATTTATTATTGTTATTTTAAAACAAATAAATATTTTAAATATATTGGTTTTAATTTCTAACATGATAAATACCAGCAGATGTTATACATATATATTTATATATAAATAAAAGCTCAGGAGGTCTTGAATTTTTAAGAATATAAAGGACACCTTTGAGAAAATTTTTAAGAAGTGCTGTATTAAAAAATATTGCCACAAATTCTCACCTTCTACATATTTCATTGTTAGTATACAACTCCCTGAATTGCTCATCTCTTTCTGTAAGCTTATTCCTGGTTCTCAGATTTCCCTGATGTTTTATCTTGTATCTCATCTCTCTTCTTTCTACTTTCTGACATAAATAGGTTTTGAATTTTACCACTATTTGACAAATCCTCTCCTGGCCTTAATTCCTACCTTAACCACCTTATGTCGTCTTTTCTTCTTTGCTCTGTTTATTCCACTTTAACATCCCTTGCCCACTAGTTTTCCTTGCCATCATCCCATTCTCTCTTCCTTTTGTTATGCCATGCTGCGAGTAGAGAAAATCACAGAAAGCACCAATGTGAGTGTTCAGATGCTGGATTGTACCTTGTAGTCCAAACCATCGGAACAGTTGAAGACCACACACTGGATGGCAAGAGCTTTTGCTAGGTCCTTGGTAGTCTCGGTTTTCCCAGTGCCTGCAGGACCAGCTGGTGCACCTCCCAGGTCCAGCTGCAAAGCCCCCATAAGGCACAGGTAGCAGCGATCCTGAAGAAAGTGATAAACTGTCATTATTAAAGGGAATTGACTCTAGCCACAAATTCATGAGTCCTTTCCTTTCTATAGGAGAAGGGTCATTATTTTCTATGAAAGGTTTTATAGCAATTGAGGTCTACTCAAATACCC
The DNA here is from genome assembly GCA_004027375.1 of Macroglossus sobrinus. Lineage (NCBI taxonomy): Eukaryota > Metazoa > Chordata > Mammalia > Chiroptera > Pteropodidae > Macroglossus > Macroglossus sobrinus. The sequence goes on along the minus strand of PVKZ01002139.1, from coordinate 242,188 downwards.
AGGCATGTAATTAATTAATGTAAAGCACTCTGCTTCACAAAGAGCTATTCATAGTAAATTCTTTCAAGAGTGAATGTTATATGAAGCTTTTCTGAATATTTTGATAAAAAAGCACTCTTGTGTCAGCATTAACCTAAGCGATCGGTAACTTACCGTGAGAGGAGTAATAACTAATCGTGGGCATGCACCCAAATATTCATAGCCATAAGTGTACTGAGAGAGTGCCATTCGAGCCACACAATTATCCAGGTCTATGTCCCAATAATAGCGCAGTTGTCTCTGCCAGTCAAAGGATTCAACTTCCTCTACCTACATGAGTGACAACAATGATATGTATATTAAATGCACTAATTTCGAAAGGAAATATATGATTTTACTTAAATGAAACAGGTACCTTGGCTTGAGCAAGTTCGGTGACTATGTCTCTTGCATGTACATCGATAGTAATTAAGGCAGTTATAATGTTTCTGTGTAATTTAGGAAGACTGCCTCGAACTAATGCAGCCAGGGAATTTAATCTCTACAAATTAAAAGAGAAATTATCATAATGAATTTTCAAAAATCGGCTTACACATATATCTTTTTACTATTACATTTGGGGGAGACATTTTCCAAAACTACCTAATTTAAAAAATCTATAATTCTATGACCGAATAGGACAACGGTTTAATTTATTTAATTTCCATACGCCTTCTAAGAAGTACATACTATCTCTACCCCATTTTTCGTTAGAGGAAACTGAAGGTCAGAGAGGATAAGTAACTTGAGGGCAGTCACACAGTTATAAGGCTGCACAAAAGAGACTTGAGTGGACATTTGCCTCAGGAAAGCTCATAACTACCAAGTGGTGATGCTAGGGAAGATTGTTCTCCCTAAAAATTAAATGAGGTTAAGGTAGTATACCTTATTTTCTGGGCAGTTTTTCCTTTGATATTCAGAAAACATGAGCATTTTAAGTAGGCTTAAGTTTGATTAAATAACATATTTTTGTTATAGATGGAGCTCCTGATTTTAACCTAAATGGTTAAATCGTTTTTAAAGAGGAGAAATTGACCCTTTTCAATCCTGCAGACCTTGAACTGCTGTGCTGAATTTTCACATGTGCCAACTCTGATCAGAGATCACCTCCACAGAGATATCAACCAGACTTTCTTTAGGGAGTCCTTTTTCATCTCTGGAGCTCTTTGACATGAAATCCTATTGAGGACCTTCAATTCTCTTGAGGACTCTTCCCTTTTTTCATTTTAAGGGTGATTCTTTAAAAATGCAACATTGCTTAGAAGTTGGATTGAATTTGGACTTAAACATTAGATGTAGCTGTAAAATGGCAGTTCCCAACTACAGCTTAAAATTTTTTGTATTTTGGTATTTAGATTCATTCAGTTATTTATTATTTTATTAATAGTTGCCTGAAGAGTTTATAAAATAGTAGAAAATCACAACTTGAGCCTAAGAATAGAAATGGCACAAATCCTGAGGTTGTCCTGGATTGAATAAACTTCTATGAGAGACATCCAGTAAATATGATCTCTCCATAAATGTTGCAACCATTATTATCCTGACATTTTTTTCTTGAAATTTTTTCCTATTTTTATAAGTAGAAAAATCTACACAAACACCAAGGTAGTGTCCCTAAGAAAACTTGAACACAAATGGCTTCAGTGAGAATCTCAAAGCTTTGTAAGTAATGTCAGAGCATTAAATTTCAGAAAGAAAGTGAATTTGCGTTAATCATGCCAATAAAAACCACTGAGATCATCTCTCACAGCAGTATGTTCAGTGTCACCCCGTTAAAAAAATCTCACCTCAAAGTTGACTTTTTCGAAAACTTCCAGGGCCTCTAAATGATTACCATCTTCTTCCAAACACTCAGTCAAGTCGCGGCACCACATGATTTGAGAAATGGTCAGGATCACCTGCATGGAAACATCTTCCTTGAGTGTGTGATACACCTCGTTAAAAAGGAAATCAGAGACAGAAATTCAAGGAGCAAGAGTTACTTGAGAAGGGTGGCCCGCTATCACCCATTCTGTCCTCGGTTTCCCCTGATAGTCAGCAATGGCAGCTTTGCACAGGCGACGCAAAGATGTGAACATGGCTTCTTCCACTTTTCCGAGCCATTCCTCCACATTGCCTCGGGCTTTGAGGCCTTTTCCCAAGGTAACCTAGGAGACAGTCACAACAACAACAGCATGGCTCATTACATGACTCTCTATAACAGAACCTCGAGCCATGTAAACATGGAAGCCTGACCGCAAGCACCAGAACTTTCTGTTGCTCCAACTCCCTTACCATCTCTACTTATTGCTTTATTTTACTGCTTCCCTTTGGAGCCAGCTCCCTGCAAGAGGAGTCCATGTGCTCTACAAAAGTTCTTTTGCTTTCTTTTCCTCCTTCCTTTCATCTGATTTTTGGCTCTAATCACTCCTAAGACCTGTCAAGGTCATCAAGGTGAGCAATGTTCTCTCAACTGTTAAATCCAATTGACACTTCCCAGTCCTTTTCATATTTATTTTCTGTATTTCCAACGACCTGACTGCCCTGCTTATCTGGGTCTCCTGCATCTATTCTACCCTCCCTTTAAATTTCATGCTTTCCTTAGATCCTAGCCTTGGTCTTCCCCTCCCTCTTCTGCATGAGGGATGAGCACATTCAGGACAAGTACAAGGTTTATGGTCTCCTTCACTCCTGAGGATACACTACTGTGCGCTAACTGGACTGACATCCTTGGCATTTCCTGGCACAGTTCCCACGTCTGGCATGCGCTCTCTCCTGTGCCTCCTCTCCACCTTCCTTGGCTGCCTGTGTGTGTGTGTGTGTGTGTGTGTGTGTGTGTGTGTGTGTGTGATTCTTTGTGACGTCACTTCCCCAGAGTTTGCTTGTTTGGCATTTAGTGTATTCCAGGCACTGTGCAGTGCCTTGGAGACACTATGAAGTCAATAATGAGCCAATAATGAAAACACACTTTAATAGCATCCACTGAGTATCGTTCTAAATGATTTACATATATTAACACTTGGAAATCCTCAGCATCTCATTACTTAGGCACAATTACTTATTCCCCTTTTATAGATGAGGTTGAAGTTTGGGACTTGAATCCAGGTGGTTTGGCCAGTCCTGCAGAACCAGTGCTCCTAACCAGTCCACTCTTGTGTCCATTGTGGAGAGCAAGACATGGCTCCAGTTTTTTCCACTCTGTTCCCAAGAACAGAGCATATACCTCTGTTATTGCATCTACTGTAGTGCTTTTAAATTGTTTATTTGACTTTGTCTCCACTAGAGATTTTCAAGGGCAAGAATTTTATCATGGTTATCTGTGAAACTGCTCAGCCAGCAGACTACCAGGAGCAGTAGCATTTGATGAACACTTAGAGTGACAAGGAATAAATTTCTACTGTCAACCCTAGAAGAGTAACAAAGTTTACCTATAATGATTTAGAAACAAAAAGCACCTTACCCTTTCTCCCTCTGGTGACAACATTGCTAATATATCATTAGTATAAACTTTTTCTGGCTCTCCTTCCATACCAGGAATTTTTCCTTCAGCAGGAGGCATGAGAGCAAATTCGAGCTTTGAAATGGAGTCAAAGCATTTCCTTAAGTGCGGCTGCACAGCTTGGGGATTTCGTGTCTGAGCCAAAATCTCCAGAAGTTCATCATTTGACAAGAAGTAGAATCTGGATTTAAAAAAATACTTAAACTTTAACTTGAAATTGAAGCAAAGTCTTATATAGACATAAAAGATAAATCCCTTAGCCACATCTCTTCTCCATCCACTGATTTCCTAGACCTCTAAGCCTACTGGTCCTGGGTTTCTGGGGATGCTACATGTCTCTGAATATGATTGTTGTGAAGATTAGTACAGATTCACCTCAAACATCTAGAATTAGTGTCTAGTACATAAAAGATAGGTTTCATTCATAAAAATTATAAAAAATGCTAGCTCTCGCTGTAGCACTGATTTGTTCACATTTCTGTTATTTGGCTTTGAATTTCTCCTGTGAAGATATATTAGTTATTTTCCTTATACTCTAGCCTAGTACCTCATCCATACCTAGTATTCATTCCATAATTTGTTGGATAGATAGATGAGTGACTACAGAACTTTATTTGGTTCTGTGCATATATGAATGTGGGCTATGCTAGTATAATCTTTCACGGGCTTTTCTTAGATCCTGCCTAATAGAGCCTTTTAGAGGCATGAAGAAACCTTAGAAAGAGAACGAGAGTAGGGGCACACTTGGATGCCCAGGGATGAGGATGAGGGAGGAGAGCCTGGCCAGAGAAGACACTTCACTTCTGTGAAGAAAGCTGCTCATGAGACATCCCTTGGGCTTGGATATAACCCCATGAGCCCAAGGCAGGTCCTACATGGGAGAGAGGGGGCCAGAGGGATACAGGCCAAGTCAGGCTTCTCCTGTCACCTTGCCTCTCCTCCCTTTCCTACTCAAAACCAGAGACTTCAGAAACCCAAGAGGAAGTGGGGAGGGTTTATTGTCATACATCCTCATCATCACTGCAACAGGGTTGGGTCAGGAAAGGGAGAAGTTCTAACTTTGAAATAAGTTCAGAATTTTGATTATTATAGATCACTTAGAAGGATTTTTTTGCATTATTATCTGAAAATGACCAGAAATTCATGAGGCTTGATCAAGATTTTGTCTAGAGGGTCAGAAAGAAACTAGCCCCCAGCAGGGAGTGTAGAGACTGTCATTAGTTACAAATAAAGATATTTTTGGTTGTATTGTATCAGTCCTGCTTCTTTAATGTAACACATACAATCATAATTCATTTGTCCCCAAGCCTTGTTTATAACTAATGAAACAGATAACTATAAAAGCTGAGCTATGAGCCCTATGAGAGCAGGAACAGTATTATATTCATCATCTGGTGTCTCCAGGACCTAATTTGATCTATGGCTCATAGAGAATTTACATAAGGCTTGTAGAGTAAAATCAGTAACACACAGAGCCTCCTAACATAATAAACATTGCAGACCCAACTGAAGTAATTCTAAACAAAAGGGAAAAGAGCTGGTACTTTTTGGTGTTCAATATTTTCGCAGATAAATTTATTCCCATGTTTATTTAAATATCAAAAGTAGTGTATTAGTTTTCTTTGGCCTTGGGGGATCCAGGTTGGGAACCACTGATTTAAGAGTGGAATCAACAAAAGGCACATTCCAAACCTCAAATTATTCCATCTCTTATCACATTGCCTGAATGACATTCTAGTGAGATTTGTGTAAAATTTGCATAAGATTCATTAAAGCCCAATGACATCTGTTAAAATTCAACCAAATCCTCTGGATCTTGAATTTCCTGTGTACACACATACCCTGTCTAGTGCCCAACAACAATCCCTCTCAGCCAAGTAACCCAGATAAACATCTAACCCTGCCTGCCTCAGTGCTTATCATAGGATAGAACTTAACTCCCACTTCCTTAACAATTAACAGGAAAATCTGTGGGAAATAAAATATGTTGCTCGTGTCTATGGTTCATGGTTCAATGTGCCCCAGTGGCTGAAGTTGGGAGCTTTTGCTACCATCACATAGTCATACTCTGGTTATAATTGTATCATAATGGTTTATTGGCATGACTGTCCACCTGCCAATCATGAGCTCCATTAGAGCAGGGATCCAGCCTTTTCTCCTTTGTATCTTAAGCACTGAGCAAAATACTTGGTATGTTTTTAGAATTCATAGGAAATTGTGAAATGATCTCTTAGACAACTTATACAGTGACAGTCTTAGGTCATCAATTCACCTAAAGAAACCTGCTAAGGCAACATAGTTCTTTTTAACTTTTCATGTACATACCTGTAAATATATGGACACATGTGGGCACACACATACATATGCAATGGTGAAGCAGTGCTGCGATCAAGAATCTTTCCCTTGATCAAATATTGTCTTGAGATTTATACTCCCTAATCAAAATATTAGCTGGACTGCTATGAGCACTTATTTCCCTTTCTGATTTCCTTAATGTTTTGAGGTTATAGTTTGCTTTAAATATATCCTTTTAAATTAATGGATAGTCTAACTACTAAAAATATTATAGGTTGCTTTATAAACTTACCTTGGAAAGATAACTCTTTTTGATTCTAAATATGCCTCTAGACACTTCTGAATTTGGTCGAGTAATGCATTATTGTTTTGAAAAGTCTCCAGAAGTCCTGTTCATTAAAAAAGGTATTGGTAAAATCATGTTAAAATAAATAGAGAATACAACTTTAAGCAGAAGTAAAATATGATATGACATTTTTAAAGCTTTGTTTTTATTTGATAAAAACAGTATAATAAATTAAAATTTGTGGCATTGCCTAAGAATGTTAGCTATTACTTTTAATGATAATATTAATTTTAATATTTACCTTAGTTGAACAATTATTTAATTTGAAACATTTTTAAGTGGCACCCATCACTTTTAGGGTGCTGAGAATGCATAAACCAAAGACAAATAGTTGTCTTCTTGACAATCCAAAAAAGCAACTCTCTGAGCACTATATATTCTCTGTCACTTTCTTATCATGTCGTCCATTTCCTTTGCCATCTTTAAACGCTGAAATTGTAGCAATGGATACTACTTCTTTATGACTCAACTGTAGCACCTTAAAGAGCAAGATATCTTCCTTAACTTTAAAGTTTTGGCAACTTTCACAGTGCTTGGTTTATCTACCCATTCAAAAATCAAATCCAGTCTTTTCCATGGTTCCAAAGGATATGATCAATGACCCAATCCAATTCCCAGGCCCCATCCAAGCTCATCACTCTGGCCTTCGCCTTATGTACATGACTCCAACCCACTCTGGCTTTCTTGTCAACAACTGTGTGTGCTAAGTGCACTCTTACCTCAAGGTCTTTGCTTTTGTTCTTTTCATTGCTTTTCAGAATACCCCCTTACATGTACATACACATCTCATTTGCTCATTCCTAAAGCTTTCTGCTCAAAAGCTATTTTATTAAAAAGGACTTCTATCACAAATATGCGCGTGCATGTGTACACACACACACACACACACACACACGCGCACGCGCCCCATATACTCTCCAGCCCCTTTACCCTCCTTAATTTTTCTTCATAACTTTATCATCACCGGAAATGATATATACAGGTCCAAACTTTTTTATCTAGAATCCTAGGACTAGATGCATTTGAGAATCATATCTTTTTAATTTTGAAAGTTATATTATTTAATAAGTTTAGAAGACACTGGGGTAGCACTCTGTAATCAAATACATTAATATTTTGCAGCAAAAGGTTTGAATACACACATTAAGTGGATATGGCAATTAGAACAAAGGTGTCTCAGAGTGCCTATGTCCTAATTCTCAGAACCTGAGAATATATCAATTTATATGGAAAAGGAACTTGGCATATGTGATTAAGGATCATGAGATGGGGAGGGTATCTTAGATCATCCAGTAGATCCAGTGTAATCACAGGGGTCTTTATAAGAGGGCAGCCAGGAGTATCAGAAGCAGAGAAAGAGATGTGAAGACAAAAGCAGATGTTGGAGTGATGCAGTTGCTATCTGGAGGAGGACCAGGAGCCAAGGTATATGGGTAGCTTCTAGAAACCCTAAATATCTAAAGTTTTCAATTCTATCATACCATATAGTTTTTTTCTTTTCTGTTTCTGTTTTATGTAAGAGTCTTTGGGCAAAGAGTACAGCCCAGTGGGTTGCCTCTGCTTGGCAGGGAAGCTGTCTGGAAGTATTTGCTAGAACAGGTTATGTGCTGCTATTTGCAAAAACAACAAGAAAGCTTGCTAAGGCTTTGATGCAAAGCATAAAGTTTAATAACCATATATGTGCCCCTGGAAAGACTTTGATTCCACATCCCTAGAAACAGAACTTATTAAAACACATTTCAACTTTGAGATTAGAATTACAGTTAGTGGTATTTTAACTAATTTTAATAAATTAATTAAAAAATAAAAACATTTTTATGGCTTTAAGTCTGTGAGAGCTTTAGCAGAATGGGCCAGTAGAATGTAACTATATGTCTTATAGTCAAAATTGTGAAATGGAAGCATGACTGACTCTGTGGCAGCATACCCTAATTATACAGATAGCAAAAAGAAGCAGGCTCTTCTGTCCCAAAACTATGAACTAAGCTGAGAGCTAATAATAAAAATAAAAAAATTAACAAAATGATATTAATAACAATGCTCAATTCATATGGCAAGAGTGTCAAATGTACTACAAACATTCCTGGTCATCAGTGCTGAATAGAGTCAAGGATTAAGGGTGCCACTACTATTAGACCCTTAGAGGTGATAAACATTTTATTTATTAAGTATTTTTGTTTTTAGATTTTTGTTTTATACCTGGTTGAGTGGCTGCTCGAAGAGCGTTAGGCAGCCGATTCACCTTCCTCATGATCTCTTTCCATGACTTATCCACCTGAAGGAACATCTTAGCCTCTGCAGGCAATTGCCTCTGAATATCTGGAGCACTAAAAATACTTTCTAGGTAGAGCCAGTTTCTCTGGCAGTTCAACCATTCTTCCTAAGAGAAAAACATAGACATTATCAAAATTTTAATGCTAAATTGAAAACATTCAGTTTCATTAAAAATAATTACATGACAGAGGTCAACTGGGAAAATGTCATAGATAATAGAATCTTTGTTCATTCCTCTTGCGACCACATCAAAGATGTGATAGAAACACAGAGCAAATAGTAAGCAGAGTAGCCTGGAGTCTAGATGAACAAGCCCTACAACTAGGGAGAAAAATAAGAAATCATCCTGCAACAAGAGGAGGTAGTAGGGGGCAAAGACACAAGGCTGCCTGGTGCTAAGTAGCTGAATGGGGCAGAGGTTATAGCAGTGGCAGCCAGCAGCTGAGGACATTTCTCTTAAAGTGGCCATGTCTGTGAACAGACTTTCGTGGTGAAAGACCTACTCACTTTGAGCATCAGCTAAGGGTAGGTGCTAATGGGGCACCAAGGACTTACTGGGGGACACTGAGCTATTGGAGTGAGAGCCAGAAGTGAGGCTTTCTACCAGGCAGAAGTCCTGGCAATATCCATTGTTCCTCTGGTGAGCCCTTCCCGCTCCCTGTGAGTGGACACAGTGCCATAATAACTGAGACATCATTAAACTGAGTAACAGAGAATCCTCCACCCAGAGGATTCCCTAAAACTCTGCCTCCCCCAACTTGCGGCCCCACCCAAGCCACAGAGAGTCCTGTGTCCCTTGCTGAGCAGCTCCAACACCCATACTGGTGGCAGCTGACCTCGGTTTCTGGGGTGCCCTTTTGAGGCAACTATAACCACAACATCTGTGGATTGCTTGCTGAATCTTAACAGGTGGCCCTGGAGGGACACAGCCTGGGGTTAAACTTGGCCTACAGCTAAATCTCTCTTAGGATGTGCTGCTGGATGCCTAATACACAAAGCCATGTTAATATGATGGGGAGATTTAGCAGCTTTGCTTAGTACATAGAAACAGACATGGAAAGGCAGCCAAAATAGGAAGACAAAGAAGCAGAAATCATATGAGTGAATAGAAGAGAGATCCAGGAAAAATGAAGTCAAACAATCTAACAGATGCAGAGTTCGAAACACTGGTTATAAACATGCTCAATGAACTTATGGGAAGTGTAATGAACTCAGTCAGACCTTTATATAAAGAGATAAAAAACATAAAAATGGAAATGGAAATTATAAAAAGGAACCAGCCAGAAATGAAGAATATATTACCTGACATGAAGAGTAGTATATTAGAGGGAATCAACAGAGTGGATGAAGAGGAGGATTGAGCCACTGACAAGGAAGATGGAGAAGTCAAGGACACTCAATCAGATTGGCAATAAAAAAGAAGCCTAGAGTATCATAACAATTTAAGAAGCCTATGAGATAAAATTAAATGCAAAAATATCTGTGTCATAGGGGTACCTGAGGGAGAACAAGAAGTTGAAAACTATTTGAAGAAATGATGGGAAACTTCCTTAACCTGGTAAAGAAAATAGACATAACCCCAGGAAGCACATAGAGTCCCCAAAAAGATGAACCCAAAGAGGCCCACACCAAAACATATCAGAATTAAAATGCCCATAGGTTATATACAAAGAGAGAATCTTAAAAGCAGGAGGGGAAAAACTGCTAATTACCTACAAGGGAGTACTCATAAGACTGGCAGCTGGCTTCTCAAAGGAAACTTTGCAGGATGGAAGGGACTGGCAGGAAATAGTCAAGGTGATGAAAACCCAGGACTACAACCAAAAATACTTTATCCAGCAAAGCTATCATTTAGAGCGGAAGGGCAGATAGAAAGCTTTCCAGACAAAAATAAGCTAAAGGAATTCATCAACACTAAGCCACTATTACAGGAAGACTGGTCATAATTACATATCAATCAATAAGTACCTTGAATGGAAATGAATTAAGTGCTCCAACTAAAAGATAGAGTGGCTCCTAAATATGCTGTCTACAAGAGACTCACTTCAGAGTTAAAGACTAAAAGGAAGGGGATGGAAAAAGATATTACCTCGATAGACCTAGAGGATACTGTGCTGAATGAAGTAAGTCAGATAGAGAAATACAAATACCACATGATTTCACATACATGTGGAATCTAAAGAGCAAAATAAACAACAACAACAAAAAAGGTGGAGACAAACTTATAGTTAAAGAGAATGTTTTGAGTTACTATATAGGAGGGGAATGGTGGGGGACAGTGACAAAGGGCAAAGGGATTTAGAAGTACAAATGGATAGTTACAAAATAGTCATGGAGATATAAAGTGTAGCATAAGGAAAATAGTCACCAATGTTGTAATACATATATAAGGGGAGAAGAAGGGTACTAGATTTAATGGAGTGATCACTCTATTAGTTATATAGATTTCTAATTACTATGCTGTACAACTGAAACTAATATATTATTTATGTCAACTGTAATTAAAAAAACTGTACAATGTAAGTATGGGCAACTAATTGTCTATTATATTTCAATAAAGCTGTAAAAACTAATTGCATCACACCTCATTGCATCTTTTTCTTTTTGGGGGCTTCTCACAGATCCTTTGAAATGAAACCTCCTTAAAGGGTCCAAGACTTGCCTCAGTCTAATTTCAACCCATTTTCTATTGAGTAGAGTTACAATGAATCTACTGTGTCATAACCAGAATGAACCTAGAGAAAAGAGGATTAAAATGCCCAGAATATTCTATTTGCAACAACATGGATGGACCTTGAGATAATCATGCTAAGCAAAATAAGTCAGACAGAAAAAGTTGAAAACTACATGATATCACTTATATGTGGGATATAAACCTAAAAGCAACAAACAAACAGGACAAACAGAAACTTGAGAACATGGACAACAGACTAGTGATTATCAGATGGTAGAGGGGAGGTAAGAGGGGGGAGGTAAATGGGGTAAAAAGGTTCAGATATGTGGTGACAGAAAAAAATCTAACTATGGAAGGGGAACACACAATGCAATATATATACATATATATGTGCCTTATTGTTAAATTGTATACCTGAAATTTACTGAATTTCGTTGACCAACATCACCAAAAACAGACCAACAAATACATACATACATACATAAATATATACATATATAAATTTTTAAAAATGCCCAAAATAGACGTTTAGGGTGTTGGAGTGCCTGGCAAGATGCTTACTTAAAGAAATCCCAATACCCATGAAAGAGTATTTCACTTCTCACTCTAGATTTGGGGTTTACACATAAGCCATAATGTCACAACCACTCTCTGGCTTATCTCAGCTCTCACATTTTCTTAATTCTCTGGAGAGTCCCGACTATTCAGGACTGGATTCTTTTACAGATCCTCTATAAAAACATGTTCTTTACTTTGATTTGTAGTCCCCCCGCTTCATATGGCTCAGCAATCAGTACAGAAAGCCAGACAGGGGTCAGATTATAAAGTGCTCACTGAAGAGGATGCACTCCTGAAAAAGATCTCTATGAAAAAAGTTGTAACAATTGTCTTTTTTTACTAGTATCTTTATTTTTTCACAGGTAATTTTTCATATTAGAATATATAGAAACCTAAACATCACGAATCAAGCTAAAACTCTGACGTCTAAGACAGAGATTGGGTGGGAACAAAATGAGATCGGTGTGAGTTCTTTGTTTTACTGTGGGATAATCTGAGGCAGAATAAAAATAAAAGGAAGTGTGTACCACAAGGAAAGTTATTGACAAGACTTCGAGGAACAATGAGTGTTTTTCCAGTAAATTTGAGATTGTTGTGCAAGACCCATAAAGTAACCCCCAAGATCTGGTGTTCACACCCTGTGTGATTCTCTCCTCTTGAGTATCGGTTGCTTGCTTCCAGCCATGTAGAACATGGCAAAGGTAATAAGACATATACAATTATGTGTATATTCATCTTGCCAAGAGATTTTCTTTTTCTTGCTAAACCAATGAAGCAAGTTGTCATGTTGGGGAAAGTCCACATGGAAAAAAACTGTAGGCAACATGTAGGAGCTGAGGATGGCCTCCAGATGATAGCCAGCAAGAAATTGAAGCCTTTATTCCCAGAGTTTCAAGGAAAAAATTTCTGCCAACAATCTTGAAAGTGAGCTTGAAAGTGGATGCTTTCTTGTTTGAACCTATGATGAGAATCCAGCCCCGGTCCACATCTTGAGTGAACCCTTGTGGGACCTGATGTAGGGGACTCAGTTAATCCACACCTGAACTCCTATCCCACAGAAACTAAAGGGTAATAAATGCATATTGTTTTATGCTACTAAGTTTGTGGTAGTTTGTTTCATAGCAATAATGACTAATACAGGGTGATGGTATAATCATGTAAAAATGAGCTCAGTATGCTTGTATTTTTCTTACATTCTGAACATAATAAAATATCATTAATTAAATCTTATATCTAAACCTTGTAATATTTAAATGATCGAACAAAGGATTTCTAAGGTCTGGTGGCTCTCCAGTTTTTTGAGTCCCTGAATGAAATCATCCTCACTTACCAGTGTTTGATTAAATAAAGCAAGTTGTTTCTGCCAGTCATCAACTCGAGATTTCAGTGGACCAACATAACGTGACGAGGCAATGGTTGCAATATTGATGGTGCTGTCATCAAGAAGGACCTTTAAAGAATGTAGAAAAAATACATGCAACATCATTTATTTGTACTCTCAAAGATACAGATATTTAATCCCAAGAGTCCATTTACAATCCAACTTCTTGAATGAATAGCTTAGCCCCATCTACGGTTTCTTCCCTGTCCACTTCCCCTCCTTATCCCTTCCCTTTACTGTAGCTTACAAACTACTCTCATGTTTTCTCAAATGTCACCAATAAATTTCTGATTGTAAAATATTGGCTGTTTCTATAATTATCAATGATACAAGTTTTTGTTTGGTTCAACACTCTTCTCCTCCCATCTCCCCCTACTCTTGAGTATCTGGTACCTTCTTTACACCATTTGCTCACCCAGGTCTTTGTTTCTTAAAGTACTTAGAAATTGCAAAATTAGCTGTCTTTTCTATTCAATGGAACATCACTTTCCCTCAATCATCTTGAGGAAGAGGGAAATTGAACTCATTCATATCAAGATCTGAATGATTATAAAGTTTCCCCTCTACCTCCCACCTCTATTCCTCCCCCTTACACTACAGAAACCCTCAGAGAACATATGCATTAAAAATGTGTCTGTTAATCTAATGAATTTCAATTGCTCTATTTAAATGATAAACTACTTGAGAGTATAAGCCCTATCACCTAGCGTCACTTAGCCTTATACTGACTGATTGTCATCTCGGATCTGTTCTCCCATCCACTGCCCAGAGTGGCATCTTGTCTTGCTCTTACAACCTATACCTATCAAAGTCATTTCATCTCCAATTCTGGCCCGGGTACACCTTCACAGGCCAGGGCTTTGCTTTTTTAAATTGTGCCATAAGATCATGATCTCTTCACAAAAATAATGTGTCTTTAAATTTTAAGTTACTAAGAACATTCTAAACATATGGGTTAGATTTATCTTCTCTTGCTGTTCAAAGAGCATGGCTATCTACACCTAATCTCAAAAAATTAAAGTGGATTTAGTTTCTTAGAGTGCTATAAACCTGAAATGCTCATTTATATTTTCTATTTTAAATAGTTTGAAATGCCCTTCATTCTCATGCATGTCTATCAAACCCCATTTACTCTTTAAGATCCAGCATGTCTTAGCTGGTCAAGGAAGAATTCCCTGATTACTTCAGCCATAAATATATCTTTGTTTTTCCTAAATTCTTCAGAAGTTATCAACTACAGGATTGTAATTCTTACATATATGTGCCATTTTTATTGCTTTGCTAAATATTTTATGTATAAGTATTTATGCCAATTATTCACATCATTTTGCCTTCCCAATTAGACTTTTCATATTCATTAACTCTCATATTTTATTTCTTAATTTTAATCTCTCATAAAATATTTAGGACTAGATCTGGCCAGAACTTTTACCATAAATTTTCAATAATTCAGTTACTCACCTGTATGTCATCTGTGCCACCTAGGATAAATACATCTTTGGTGTCACGGTGAGGGAGAACAACAAATTCGGTTGTTTTCCAAGAATCTTCCACCTTAGAAATAATTCAAATCTTAGGATATTTAACTTCATTTGTGTTTAGATAATAAATGCATATGGAGTAAAATAAATGAAAACTTCATAATAATCTTGTTCTCCTTACTGCCTTTAAAATTCTTAAAATTCTTTTCTCAGATGATACTGATTTGCTTAATTTCATTGACTAACATTAATACATATGAATAATTTATACTTTAACTTGTATTTCCTATCATTTTATGCTTTAATTAAAAAGAAAAATATCTTTTACACAGGTGCTTGGTAAGATACATGAATGTTAGGGAAAGAAAGCAAGTATTCTAAGTAGAGAACTCAATGTCTTTTGAAGTATTTCACACAGTCTTTTCTGGTAGTTTGAAAGATAATGTATTTTGGTATAAAAAATCTTCCTTGGTATGTGGTTCTTTATATAGCATGCAAATTTCAAACTGTTGTCATCAAGTTCATGTTAGGCTATAAGCTAAGTAGAAAGAAGATATTTTATTTATAGATAAATATAAATAATAATGCTAATAAACACAAGGAAATAATGGAAGGGTGAGTAATAACGAGGGGGTAAAAGCTGCAATGTTGAAAAATCTATCCAGATAACCCAAAAGTTTGTGATGTTAATATCTTTACATTCATTATTTTAGGAATATATATTTTTTAAATTTACCTTTTTAAGAATTGTTTCTAAGGCAGCTTCTCCAGAAGCCTGTCCAGAAATGTCCTGGATTTCTTGGCCAAAGTCAAAAACATGCAACTCAGAGAGCCTCTCCAAGGTTAATGGAATTTCAAGATCCACTAGGGTAGCATCAACTGTTTGTTCAATAGCTGTCCAATGTCTAGCCTTCAATGTGGGGTTCCTCAAGTCAATGATAACTGGAAGCTGGAAAATAAACACTCTCAGAGACACCATGCTTTTTATCTTAAAGTCACAGATTTTAATTCAAGAATGAAGAGATCTGGAAAGAAACCACTTATATTTTTACAACAAAGAAAAATCTGAACAGATGGCAAATTAATGAATTGTACTGAACCCATCACAAACCCAAGTGGCAGGGAAACCAACTAACTCAAAATTTGGGTAGAGACTAGTTCCTGGTTTTCTCCACAGCAAGAAACAGAACCTGAGAATTTGATCATTTAGGATTGATGCCTTGGGTTGCCAGTTAAATGAGTAATTAGATGCAGCTAAATTTTACAAATAAATTGCTAAAGACTGAGTGTAGGGTAGCATGAGAGTGCAAAGTATAATATAGTCTTCATAGAGAAGACTGAGGCAACTTCTAAAAAAGTCTACACCTATGGTGTTGGCAGGTGAGGGAAACAGTAGCCACTACTGTAACTCTAACCAACTCATCTCTCCTAGCTTCCTTCTGGAACAAAAGACTTAATATCAGAGAAGGGAGCAAAAAAATTACCTAAAGCATTGGTGATAACACATTGTAGGTATCTGTATATAACTGGAGAAACAGAACAAAGAAAAAAACACTCTACCCAAGGGAGAGGAACAGAAATACATTCTAGGCTCATTATTACTGCTGGAGGAAGGGAGGGAATACATGTGAAGGTCAGAATTCTGAGAACAAAGGACACAGCGCCTTATTAAGATAGAGGTTTAGTCAGAACATGAGAGAATGCTCCTCCTCACTTCTATCAGGCTAATAAGTATTGAGTGAAAAAAAACAAACAAACAATGGAATACAGAGTGAAAGCTTCAAGAGACACATTCTCTCTGGGCACAACACAAAGGAAGAATACAAGGTCAGGGGAAAATGGAAACTGAAAAAATGATCTTCGGCAAATAAGATAAAATCCTAAACATAAGAACAACTTGAAGGCTATGGTATGCTGAGGGTAGCTATAGAAACAACAAACCTTAAATATACCCCAATAGCTAATTAAATTTAATATAACACACCAAAAAAAAAAGTCAAGTAGAAGTAAAGGCATTATTTGCTGTATTGCATAAAACATTTGGCTTTCAACAAAAATGTAAGAAGTATATGAAAAGGTAAGACAAACACACATCCAAGAAAAAAAAAAGATCAGACTCAGATATGACACATGTCTGGAATTAAAAGACAGGGAATTTAAAATAATTGTGATTAATATATTATGACTTTAATGGAAAAGGTAGATAACACACACAATCAGATGGGAAATGTCAATAGAAAAATGAAAACTAGAATTAAAAATCAAACAGAAATGTTAGAAATAAATTGCACAGAAGAAAACATAAGTACTAAACTGATGGACCTTGGTTTTAAAGAAGATTTTATGAATTTGACCTCAAAGCAAGGGAAATAAAAGCAAAAATAAATGAACGGGATTATATCAAACTACAAAGCTTCTGCACAGCAAAAGAAACTATCAACAAAACAAAGAGGCAACCAATCAAATGAGAGAAGATACTTGAAAACA
The DNA here is from genome assembly GCA_004027375.1 of Macroglossus sobrinus. Taxonomy (NCBI): domain Eukaryota; kingdom Metazoa; phylum Chordata; class Mammalia; order Chiroptera; family Pteropodidae; genus Macroglossus; species Macroglossus sobrinus. Next base: position 225,196 of record PVKZ01002139.1, on the reverse strand, counting down.
ATGGCTCCAATAAGGGGCTAATATTAAAAAAATATACAAAGAACTTATATAACTCAACAACAAAAACGAACAATTCAATTAAAAAATGAGCAGAGGACCTGAACAGACACTTCTCCTTAGAAGACATACAAATGGCCAATAGACATATGAGAAGATGCTCAACTTACCGGCTATTAGAGAAATGCAAATCAAAACCACAATGAGATACCACCTCACACCTATTATAATGGCTATTATCAACAAGACAAGTGTTGGAGAAGTTGTGGGGAAAAAGATACCCTCATACACTGCTGATGGGAATGTAAATTGGTACAGCCACTATGGAAAACAGAATGGAGGTTCTTCAAAAATTAAGGCTATAATTACCATATGACCCAGCAGTCCCTCCACTAGGTATCCCAATTCTTCCCTCAAATCTGAAAACATTTATCCATTAAAATATATGCACCCTGATGATCACTGCAGCATTATTCACAGTGGCCAAGACATGTAAACAACTGAAGTGTCCTTTGAGATATGATTTGATAAAGAAGATGTGGTACATATATACAATGGAATACTACACAGCCATAAGAAAAAAAGAAATACTGCCATTTGCGATTAAATGGATGGATTTTGAGATTACCATGCTAAGCAAAAATAAGACAGCAAAGAAGATATATGGATGGCAAACAGACATAGTACAAAATTGCTCAACATCATTAGTCATTAGAAAATGCAAATCATTTTCTACTACTACACATTTATTAGAATGACTAAAATTAAAACCAAACCAAACAAAATGAAAAAATTGCCTAACGATAACAAGTGCTAGTGAATATGAGGGGCAACTAGAATTCTCATACATTTTCTGTGGGAAGGCAAAACATTACAGCCTTTTTTTAAAAGAAATTTTATTCTATCAGTTTCAAACACAGTACATTGGTTAGACACTTATATAGTTTATAAAATAATCCCCCTAATTGTTCTTTCTCTCCTCTGGCTTTCTACCTAGCCAATACATTAACACTGACTGCATTCACTATGCTGTGCTCCCCATCCCCATAACCATCTATCAACTACAAACTAGTACTTTTTAAACCCTTCACTACATTCTCCCAGTTCCCCAATGCCCCTCTACTCTGTCCATCACCAAATTGTCCTCTATATATTTGTGAGTCTGTTTTTGATTAGTTTGTTCTTTTATTCCTTAGATTCCACATACAAGTGAAAACATTATAGCCTTTTGAAAACAGTTTGGCAGCTTCTTATAGATATGCACTTACTATACCACCTAGCAACTCTACCTCTAGTTATTTACCCAAGGGAATTAAAAATTCATGTTCACAAAAAAGTTGTACAAGGAAGTTATAGCAGCTTATTAATAATCACTATAAGACTAGACACAATCCAAATGTCTTTCAACAGGGGATGTAAAGTGGTATCTTATTGTGGCTTTGATTTATATTTTCCAGTTGACTAATGATGTTCAGCATCTTTTTATTTAACTTTTTTGGGAAAATATCTATTCAAATCCCTTGCCCATTTTAAAGGGTTGTCTTTTAATTTTTGAGTTATAAGAATATGTTATATATTCTGGATATGAGTATATAGATATATCTTATATGCATTTTTCTAAGTGAACAATTCCAGCCACAAAAGGCTCCATACTATATTATTCCATTTATATTATATTCTGTAAAAGAAGGAGCTATAGGGCCAGAACACAGATCCATGGTTGTCTGGGGTTGGGATGGGAGGAAGAGCTGACTAGAAAGATACAGCATGAGGGAAGTGGGGAGTGATGGAACTATTCTGTATGGTACTTTTGTGTTAGGTATATGGTTTTACCCATTTGTAAAATTCCATAAAATTGTATACCACAAAAAGTGACTTTTACTATGTGCAAGTTTGAAGAAGAAATCAACTAGGATTTCAAAGAAATGAAAGATGGAATACAGACTGTGACAAATGACTTTGTTTACAATTGTCTGGTATAACCACACTAAAAGCAGTAAAGAAGAAAGAAGTTGACATAAATAACTTTTGAAAAGTGTTTTGACTAGAAATTATGAGGCTAAAAAGGGAAAAAACTAAAAAACTCTTTTGAAAAGGGAACATTTGCTTCTCATTGAGACTGAAGCTTTTTGCTTACCTTTTCTTTCCTTGTCTTCTTTTAGTCCTTTTTTCTATTTAAAAATGTATAAAACTGTGTAAAAGGATAAAATAATTTCCCCGTTCCTTCCCATTTCAAGTTTTGGTTTAGCAGTGATAGATTTTAACGAGGCAGCCCTGCATACCTACTGCCAGGCTTCCCAACCTTTCGCACATCAAGGCATGCCTAGAAAATGGCATATTTGTTCGGTGCAGTGGTGTAAATAGACGAGGCTGCTCCAGTGTCATCTGGTTGTCTGCAGGCTAAGCAGATAGGTACCTTGTCATAGCTACAACACACTCCTGCACTATTTCCCTTAAAGCTTGGGAAACTTACTCTGAATGCGCCTTCTAAACAACGTATTCAGCTGCATGATCTGGCCAGTTGAAGACAGAGATGCAGTCTGTGCCTCCGCAAAAATGGAATTTGTTTATTCTTCCCTTTCTCTCTGCAAAGCTGACTAATTTAAACAGAGAACAATTCCCGACTTTGGTATCATTAGCATCAAACAGTAACTGATTGACCTGGAGTATTTAAAATAATTTCTACTAAACTTACCTTTTCTTTCATTTTTTCAACCTTATGCTTTAGTTGGGGCACTACACTGTTGGGTGGCAAGCCTTTTTCCAATTGAGTTACAAATTTGGCATATTTAGAAACTTGACTGTTTAGGAGCTCTGGATCCAGGCTGTCAAATTTGGACTATGCAAATTAAGAAATAAAAAAAGTTAAGACATGATAAATGGTAAACTAGAAATAGTGAAATTTTTTACTGTATTCAGATTTTCCAGTAGTTAAATCGTTAATCCAAGTCAACTCTATACTTTTGAAAATGGCTTTACTTTTGAAGATTGCCAATAGTATGTCAGGTATCACTTGTTTATTCTTTTCATGTCCTTGTCTCACACATCATCAAATGCAGTGCTGCAGTTCCTGTAATTTATTCCTGAGAGCAAAACCTTGTAAGGAGACAAAAAGCCAATCTTTCTCTTGCTAATTAGAAATTTCTCACCTAATATTCTCCTATTATTTGATTATGCACCTTTAAATGATTTAAAGAGTTACCTCCAAATATACATGTATCTATAAATATATTCCTTAGTTATATAAACATATGAGTATACCCATATATTGACATGTCAGATGATCACATGGATTGAAGGCAATAGCAAATTTGTAAACCTTGATTTTCCTTTTTATCTCCAGTTTCAACACTTTTTTTCTGCCCCTAATGTGCCCTTTTGTGCATTTCCTACAGTAAATTCATCCCATTTTGAAAGCTACTTTTCTAATCTGTGGTGGTAATAAGAAAACTCTCTAAGTTTTTTCTTTATTCCTCAGAGGCATTTTCTACTTCAGAGATAAGTGATAAATGAGTTACATAAAAGCACTTAAAAGTCTCTGCTAATATATATTTGTTTGTTTTTAGTTTTCCTCATAAAATGGTAAGTTCTGTGAGGGTTTGAGCAGCTAGAACATTATCTGGGAACCATTTCCTATGTCACTATTTTTTAAACCAGGCATGTTACTTCTAATTATGAGTATCAGCATAGACAGGATGAATGAGCAAGTGTAAGACAGTATTTGTGAATATGATGGTATTTCTAACATGTCCACATCATACTTGAAAGTACAGATGACCATCCATTCTGCCTTTTTAAAGGGCTGACCCTTGCTGAGGTTTGGATGTATAGGCAGACCCTAGAAACCAAACTCTACGGTACTTTGCCCCCTAATTAAGAGAATTTACTATTGAGCTCTCAAGAGAAGATCCTAGATCTCATCACTCTGATTCTATTTTACCACAGTGAACAGAACATCTTCCTTTTTTTTTGACAATAAGAAAGAAATCTAAGCTAACAGAACTCTAAAGTGTGTGGGTCACAAGTAAAAACCTACAATCCTCAAGAACACTTGGCTATAGTGTATCATGATGACACTGTGTTTGAAAACTGCAAAGCAGTCAAAGGTCCTTTGATGTTGCCTTCATTTAGCCTTCTTAAATGGGGGACCCGAGAAGCCTGCCTCGCAACAATGCATTCTGCTCTGTGGTATATGGCAACAGAAAGACCTTTGTGCACTTCACTGAAAAACCAATAATAATTCCCGTAAAATTATAACATTGCATATTTTACTGAAATTAAAAGCATACCAGATTGTTAAAAAATTATAATTCATATTATTAGGATTGTAAGTTTAATTAATATTAAAATAATTTAGAAATTGAGGATTATTTTTTACCTTTAACCATTCTTGTTGGAGTTGGTCCCATTCAGATAAAGAATCCCAGAGCAATTGTTTGAGCTTCAATTCAGCACTAACTTCTTCCAGAGCTTCAAACTTGGACACTTCCACCTTTAAAAATGTAATAAGCAAAATGCACTGTTTAATTTTCAGATATAAAAACCTTATGTTATCTTATTAGTAATCCTTGATACAGTGACTAAGCAGAATATTGGGGGATCCTAAATAGGGAAAGAAAAAGAGAGATAGAAACAAATGAAAAAATCATAAAACCCCAGGTAAATTCAATTTCCATTTGAGTGACAAAATATAACTTTATATTTCCTTAGAACTTAAATATTCTCAAAAACACAAATAGTACAAGAGTACCATGGGATTTTTTTCTCAAGTTGTATCATACATGTATATACATTCCTGGCCTTTTTTGGTAAACAGATGAGTCTTCAGAGGCACTAATTTCCTTTAGGGTTTATGTACTTAGATGATAGAAGAGGAAAAAGACATTTGTGCATAGTTGGTGGAGAGGATGGGGAGATTTAAGATGGAGAGGACAGCCTTATTTATCACCTCTTTCTAACCCCATTGGCTGTATATAAACCCTATAGAGAGAAAGGCTGCAGGAAAATCTGAAGAAGGTGTTTTCATGAAGCATTTTAAGACTGTCTTGGCTTGGAGGTGGGGTAACCTCCCGGAGTTGGTTGCACAGAAATTGTGAACCCTGTGATAAGCTAGGGCTTTGAACATTTCATCCAACAGCAGCAGAATATACATTCTTTTCAAGTGCACATGGAACATTCTCAAGGATAGATCATATGATAGGCCACAAAACAAGTATTAGAAAATTTAAAAAGATTACTATCATACCATGTATCTTTTCCAACCACAATGGTATGAAACTAGAAATCAATAAGAGAAAAGCTGGAAAACTTAGAAACACGTGGAACCAAAACAACACACTCCTGAACAACCAATGGGTCAAAGGGTAAACCAAAGAAAAATAAAAAAACTTGAAACAAATGAACATGAAAACGCAGTACACCAACAAACACAGTTCTGAGATGGACATTTATACTGATAAATGCATATGTTAACAAAGAGAAATTTTGCAAATAAATAACTTAACTCATTGTTTTGCAGACTGCTCCACCAATCTCTGGGCTCTGGAATGAACAGCTCCTCAGACCACTTTCTAGACACCCATTTGGGGCTTTGAAAAACTATGTGCATTCCCACGTGAAGTCATCCAAGACTTTGAAGAAGACTAACAGTACCTCTCTCATTGTGGGTGTTCCCCTGGTTTTGACCCTAGACATCTTTTCTTTTCTATTCTTTTTGTTTTGGTCTCCCTAATAGCTGTTTAGAGCACTTGTATCTCTCATTCATTTCTCTCTTTTTTTGAGGCATATCTTTTAGCCTTTCAAACCTGCTTCCTTGGATCCATCCATTGGCTGAGACAAATTTTCTTCTTTCATTGAATTGGGATATCAAACCAGGAAAAATCAGGCAATATTCATGGAATCATAACACACATAAATATAAAAGAAACTTGAATATTACTTAGGAAAGAATAGAGAGGATTTAATTGACTACACTTAAAAATCCACATACATTTTAACATAAAATCATAGTCTCTGCTCTGAGGTTTTATCTATAATTTTATAATTCACAGTTACTTTTTAATAAGAAAGATATTTTGTCTCTCATGTGTACTAATCTTTAAGCACTTCAAAGATAGAGAACACATCATAATTGTTTCAGACTTTTCCAGCACAGTGACAAGCATATCCAAAAATTAAATGTTTACACATTGCCAAAAGTGTTTGAGCATCAATGCCATTTTTCTATGCATGCATTTTAAAAATAGATGTAGAATTATCATTACCTTAAAATTTTTCTGATAAGATTTATATTGAAATGCACGTTTCTGAAGATCATCTAGAACTAACTGTAGATCATTCAACATGAGCTTTACTTTGTCTGGGTCAGCACTAATATCCAAAATCTGTGGATCCTGTAAAATTAACATAGTTTTTGATTAGTCATTTCTACTTTTTGATGTAGACCATTTAATTCAATTAAAAAATGTTCAAAATATTATTCTAATTTTCTTTCACTCTGATTTTAATAAAATATGTTAAAATGCTTATTTTTCTTGAACTATAAAGCATGCATGTATACAGTAAAAAGTACAGAAATGTATAAGGAAGTGCCATGGGATAATAATCTTTTTAAATAGCACCTAATATGTTTTCCCTCATCTGCTTTCATTTCCTACACTCCTTCCACAAACATAGACTTCAGGTAAGAAGAGATGAATGCAAGAGAGCAAAGGAAGAAGAAACTACAATAGAAAGAAAATTCCCATTTTACAATAAATAAAACAGAAAGCCTTTGATTTCTGAGAGGGAGGAAGAGAGAAAATAAAGAATAAATGGTCAGACATGTTTTCTTTTGGCTGACCTGTTGGGGTTGAAACCCCACACAGTGAATGGGAATGGTAAAGTTTAGGAACAAAGTAGAAACACCTAAAGAGATTTGAGAGAATCTGAGAAAATTGGAAGGATCTGAAAACTATTAGAACCAGAGCGTGCTCTGATACAGCATGGCCCTGCCTTCCAAAATAGCAACATGCTCTTGATTAGAAAAAGCTAAGGCAAGTGTCCAGGCAAAAGGGGCTTGTGTTGGCTCTCCGGTGCCTCATGGTGTGGAGTGGTATATAGGGGATCATGAAGCTCTCATGTGCCTCAATTCTAACAGTGGGAATTGCTGAAAGAACTGGTGGCCCAGAAGAAGTCCAAGGTCAGTAGAATAAAGCCACAGATTAAGGCTGTTACTGTGACAGAAATAACAAATTGCAGCAGCAAGACCGTCATAGTACCTAAAGCACCAGGAAGGACAGATGGCTGATAGCTGCCTGGGACAACCAGGCCCAGCCTAGACAACTGCACTGGAATCCCTGTTGTCCAGAGGGCTGCACGAGGACCGAATCTTCCTCCCCTCTATCCATCCATCCTTTGGGCCAAAATTCTGATTTCCCCTTATGAAGCAAGAGGTGCGAGGGGATGGTGACAAGGGTAAAGAAGTGCCCAAAAGGGATAGGGAGCACAGCATAGGTAATGCAGTTAGCATTAATGTAATGGCTAGGTGGAGAGCCACAGGAGAGAAAGAGTAATTAAAGGGATTGTTTTATAAACTATATAAATGTTTAAGCAATGTACTGTATACTTAAAACTAATAATAAAAAAGAAAAATACTTATTAACCAATAAAAAATTTTAAAATATTAAGTAAATTATTATTAGATAATAAATAATTTAAAAAAGAGAAGTGCCCAATAGGAAGTAAAGATTTTGAACTAAAATCTGTCCCTTAAAGACAACATTAAAATGAAATAGACAATTCAAATTGAAATAAATTAAGTTATCATCAATTGTCACATTTAGGTTTTTTTCTCCAACTCTTTCTGTCAGCAGGAGTGGCGATCTTGACAGCAAGATGGTATCATTTATAGAAACAATGAAGTTGCAGTTCTTTGCTTGAGTGATAAGTTAATTCCAAATCCCCTATAGAAGAATCACTTGCTGGAGAGAACTTCTACTATCATTTTTATGTGTGTGCATCATGCTTTTTAAAATGCATGATTACACATAAAGTACTTGTTGGCACTTTTGCTCTCTTTAGCAATCTATCTAAACACACATGTATTGTTCCTAAGAAAAAAAAATAATTATTCCTACTTTTTGTTGTCTGCTCTGTATAGAATACAGGATATAAAACAGCAGTTAATATCAGACTATCAACCATTGGAAGCAGACTGCCTAAGCTTGAATCCTGTTTCTCCATTTATTATTTGTGTGACCCTGGACAAGTTACTTAATCTCCCCTACGTCTTGGTTTCCTTCTCCATAAAATGAGAATAATAAAACCTTATTGGTGTTCTAGGGCTTAAATGAGTTAAAACATGTAAACATATATAAGAATATTCCTAGAAGCATTATCCATTATTGTCAAAAACCATAAATAGTCTTAATGTCTGCTGACTGAGAAATTAATAATTAAGTTGTGTCATATGACGAAATACTGTATAGCAACAAATGTGGATAATAAGTTACATCCACACAGCAACACAGATGAATCTCAGGAAAGAGAAAATAAAATAAAGAGCGCACTGCTGTATGGTTCTGTTTAAATGAAGTTCATAAACAGGCAAAACTCATTTATGGCATTAGAATTCAGGGTAGTGGCTGCCTTTGGAGAGGGAGAAAGGTCAGTGCTAAAAAAGGACAGCGAAGCTACTGGTAACACTATAGTCATTGACATGAGTAGTGGGTGCACAGATGTGTTCACTTTCTGGTACAATTATTACAGTTATGTACAGTTTTCTCTATGTGAAAATACAAAAATACTTTAGTACCTGACACATAGTAAGTACACAATAAATGTTAGCTACTTTTATGTTCCCATGTTAATATATACAAATATATATTGTAATCTTTAATGTCTGCATTGTATTTCTTTGAGTGGATATACTCTAACACATTTTATTAACCCTCTATTGATGAGCATTGACTTTTTTCCAATTATTCTGATTTGATTATAACTTTAAATGGTTTTATACTTCTGTGATAAGTTTTAGTCAACATTCATAATAAAATAATGGATCATTACAAAATCGCATTTTCAAGTATGTTTCAGTTAAAGATTTAAAAATTCCCCTTGTGTCTTCTGTAAAGTAAAATCAGTGCAAGTTAGCCAAATATACTTCATTATCATTTATCACTTTATACTCTGCCTCTTCCTAAATGGAAATTTTCTAATATGTGGCTAAGAAAACTTAAAATTTTGACAATAGCTATAAAATATGCTAAAAGGTTGTCAAAACATTCATTTGAAAATAATAGATATAAGCCAGGAAAGAGAAAATTCAATATTACATACCTGCTTTACTTGCAATGGTATGAAATATATTCAGTACTTAAAGAGATGTTCAGAAACACTTCTGATTTTAAATAGAAGTTCAAAGACTTTGTTAATTAGTTAGAATAAAGCCATAGGAAGCTACAGTTAAACCAGATTAAAATGAAATATGCTCCCTGAGTGGTTTCTTTAAAACATAGTCGTCAAACTTAACAGATTTAAAAAACAAAATTCTTCCTTAACTTACTTGTGCTTGCAGCTTTACTTCATTCACTTCATTAGTTAGATCTTCAAGATCTCTACCCAAATGCAGACAAAATTGCTTAATGCTTGTCTCTCTGTCACCCACGGATTTATCGATGGCATTTCGAACGGCAACAATGGATGGCTTCATAGTTGCAAAAACAGCAAAATCTTCAGGAGGTGTGGGAACCTGATATTGTTCAATGAGCTTGTACATTTGAATCACTACATTCCCTTCATCTTCAAGGTTTTCGATCTAAATAGAAACATTGGTTGCTTGTTAGATGTATCAGAGTCCTATTATGCCCCTTAGGTTTGTCTGACAGGAGATAGCCCCTGTGCACCATTAACATCATGCAGTGAGTAGGCAGCACATGAGGCGGGCATTAAACTGGCTAAAGTCTGCTGGGTCATCAATATTGTTATTGCTACAATACAGGTACAGGCCCAGGAAGTAAGTTGTTCAAGCTGAACACAGTATTATTCTTATAAATGTTTATTTTCCTCCACTTTCTTTTGTTCTCTAGTAGCATTGAACAGTGTCAATATTTAAAGCTTTCAGAGAAAACATGTACTGTGAGGAAGCACAGCTGTAATACGAGAGCTTCCAGGCATGTGTGCTGAGCTATGATGGTTCCAGACCGGTTTCTGAGCTGTGGGCAGGCCATTCTCCTGGCTGCATAGGTTCCTAACTTGATCTATGTTGAGCCTCGCACTATCCTTTACTAAATACTTTTACTAACTCCAATTGACTACTAAATATCTCCAATTTGATGTTCTACCTTCAGTGGACAGTACATCTCCTAAATTCCTGGTAAGGGACTCTCCAATTTGGGGAGAACCCTCCTTCCCCCAACTCTGCCACATGGTTACAGATGGAGCATCTATGTTCATAACAACTTGACCCAACCTCCTGGCCATAAGCTGAACCAAGCAGCGTCAAATTGGTACCTAGATAACCCAGTTCAGTCTGACCCCTCTCTTGCACATGGGAAGAGTTAGACTGTAGCTGTTGGCAGAGGCCATTTGCTTTCATGTGGAAACAGAAAGCAGGTCGTTATAGCTGCAGATGGGTCTTTAGTAAAATGGTTGGTTCTCAACCTTCAGCTTGCATCACAATCACTTTGAAAAACTGGTTCAAACACTGATTGTTGAGCCCTGCCCCCAAGTTTCTGATTCAGAAGTCTAGGTGGGGTCCAAGAATGTGCATTTCTAACAAGTTCCCCAGCTTAACAGCTGCTGCTGGTTTGAGAACTGTCCTTTGAGAACCACTGTTCTAGAAGGGAGCGGCGATGAGAGATGAACGGAGAAGGGTGTTTTTGATCTCCCTAGGCTGCTCTAGTCCCTAGTGTCTGTCCTTTTTAAGGGCTAAGCTCTATCCCAGAAGCTATCCCTGCCAACGTAGAATATATCTTTTTTCTTAAGCTAGCTATGTGAGTTTTTGTCACTTTCAACTAAAAGTGTCTAACATCTCAAAAAAGTTATAATAAAACTAAGTCTCCGTACGCCAAGACCTGTCCATCTTCCTCTGTCTCCTGTACTTAGAGTAAGCATATATCTAGATTTTGTGTGGGAGTGTCCTGATTTACACTTGTCCTGGCATAGTGATTAGTGCCTGACCAGTGCCTCTTTTACTCTCAAAAATGATCATATAATTATTATGTGGCCTGCTTCTACCTATACTGGTTAGTGATACCACTCTCTACTCATTCTCTGTAGAAAGATACACAAAAGTTGTCTCAGACTTCTCTTGTTGTCCCTTCATTCAGTTAGATGCCTGCTAAGTTCTTTCAGTTCTACTTACGCAGAATCCCCTCCTTCTCTCCTGTCCTTGAACATACTGCTTTAGCTACAGTTCATCAGCTTTCTCCTCCAAATACCTTTCTCCATAGCATACCAATTGCCATATCCTGCTCTTGTCATGCTGTCTTAGGTCTTTGTACAGTTTTCCCACTTCCTGGAATGCCTACCTGAATAGATGTACTTCAGGACATAGTTTAAGTACTCCATCCTCTACAGAGCCTTCTGTGACTTGGACAAGAATTACCACAAACCCCTCCCCTAGCAGTCCTGAAACAATACCTTATACCCATTGTATAATTGCCTACTTTTATTCTGGACTCTGAGCTCCTTGCGAGCGGATTTACTCATTGTTGTAATCCTTGAGTCCCACTAGGTGGGTACTTAACTATGTTTTTAGAATGAATAAACGAGGTTCCAAGAGAAGCTGTTTGTGTGTGCAGAGCATCTTCCTTAGGGAAGTTGCTCCCCCAATACATCACTCAGCAATGCAGAAACAATCTCATGGAGATGCTACACAGTCCGAGTTTTCTGCATGGCACTTCAGCTCTCCTGTTGTGGAATCACAGAGTGAGAGCAGTCTAACTTCTTCAATGTGATCCTACCTTCTTGTCAAAGTTTATACAAAAGGATGGGGGCAGGAGGTTGTCTAGAGGAGAGAGATTTTCTTTCTCTTTCAGAGGCTAGCTGGACTTGCAATATGTAACTTTCGTGCTACTGGTGTCCATGTTTGCTGCTGTGGGATGAAGAAGAAGGAGCAACCTGTTGGTGAAGGAGAGAAGCAAAGCAGACCCTTGGAGAGATAGAGAGGAGAGCTGGAGAGACAGGACTACACAGGTTTCCTATAGCCTCCTCATTCCTGCTTGTGGTAAGTGCCTAAGCCTACTTACATTCTTGGTGTGTGTTGAGAGGTGAGTTCCATGAAATACTCTTGAGCTCTTAAATAGGTCACCATTTGGCTTAAGCTAGCTCAACTGGGTTTGGGAATTGATAAACAAAATTGCTACTTCTATAGGCACAGGAAATAACCTTTACTATTAATCCTGTTAATGATATATAACAGACTATCCAGTTGTTAATGACATTTCATTTAGTTTGTATTTTTATATTTAACATATCTTCAATTTCCAGATTTTTAAGAAAATAGGCACATGAAATAGCCTATACTATTAATTCTGTTAATGATATATAACAGATTATCCATGTATTTTTATATTTAACATATCTTTGATTTCCAGATCTGTAAGAAAATATTTTACCTCTATTCAAAAATTATAAAAAGCTTTTAAATAGAGGTAAAATAGGCTAGATTGCCTGCTTCAGGGAAGGAAGAGCCTGAGAGGAGGAAACCAAGTTTCTAGAGAGAAAGAGATATGGGAGACAAATGTCTGTGTGTGTGTGTGTGTGTGTGTGTGTGTGTGTGTGTGTGTGTGAGAGAGAGAGAGAGAGAGACAGAGAGAGAGAGAGAGAGAGAGAGAGAGAGAGAGACAGACAGACAGACAGAGACAGAGACAGAGAGCTGACCTCATCATTTTCGTCACTTCAGTCCCCATATCTACTGTTGTGTCCCAACCTCACCTCTCTGTTTAACGGGTTCTTTCATTTTGAATGGTTTAGGTTACTGACTATTACGCAGATATAGTTTACGGATCAAGACTTCTGTTATGACTAATGTCTAGATTACAATTCTATTGTCATTTGTGATGGAGAGCATTGGCTTTGCAGTCAGAGGCCAAAATTTAAATTCTAGCTCTACCATATATAAGTTCTGTGATCTTGGACAACATAACCTACTTTAGTCTCCGTTTCCTCATTTGTAAAATGAGAATAAAAATGATCTATACTTCTTAAGTTTTGTAAGGATTTAAAATATAATGTATGTAAAAAATGTAGTGCAATGCCTGACTAGAAGTATAAATTTGGTCGATGTTAGCTGTCATTACTGCTGTGACGTAGGGCATCCACGTATTTTATCTGAAAGTGTTTCTGATATTTTGACAACTGTTTCTTGATATTCAATCCCTCAATTTATTTTCTTTGTCCTCATCACCTACCACAAGATATTGAGTTATATGAATCAACTCACCCTTTCCTGAATTTCATCAAGAAAAACTAAGCTGTTAACATATTCTATTGTGGTCGTTGGAACAAATTCAAGTTTGTACTCTGCATCTTGTGCCTCAGAGATAATGGCATCCACTTTTTTCTTGCTTTGACGAGGAAGCATGTAATTTAGCACCTAGGAAAGGAAACGAAAATCTAAATCATAACTACTTGAATATTTTCATTTTATTATACATTTTAGGTAAATCCTAACTGAAAAGCTGTTAAATCAGCAAGTGTTGGAAGCAGCAGTGTATATAAAGAGACTTTTTCACATTAAATCACTGCTCATCAGTGAACCAACAGAAGGGCATGTCTTAAAGATCATTTCCAAACAAACTGGATTGCATGGCTTATTAAAAAGTTTGCACAAATTCTCTGATGTCTTCTAAGCACCCTTCCTGTCACTTTGCCCTTTGTGGTGGGTGTCATGGTGCCCTCCCCAGCATCCATTCTACTTCTTTCATGTTGGTTGGTAACCATGTGGTTTTGGGGAAACTGATCACTCTCTCCTTCAGAAATAAAGATGGAGTCTAACTGATCACTATGCAAATAAGAGCCTGGCTTCCTTCTGCCAATGCGATTGGATAAGGGTGGACATCTTAGATGACCCAATTAGACAGAGACCCCAGACTTCTGTTTAGGGCTGAGAGAGATATATGCTCAAAATCCTAATCTCTCTTTCTCACTCTGGAAATAATTAGCCCATGGAGATTCTGACAACCATTTCACAAATTTGAGGAAATGCTAACTTTATGATGAAGCTGGCATGTCAGGAGGCTTGGTGAAAAAAATGAAAACGATGAGTTTGTGGTAACAGCACTGAATCACTAGATCAAACTTCCCTGATGACCATTCATTCTCTGGTCTTTTTAGATGCATAGCCCATTAATTTTATAATTGTTTAAGCCAGTTTGAAATCAGTTTTCTTTGGCTTGGTGTATAGCAGTGCTCAAACTGTTGAAATTAAATTTGCTTCAATTATATATATTTTCATTTTTAACAGATGAAGAAGCAAAGCTGCAGAAGAAAGCCCAATGACATATAACTAGTTACAATGACAGAATAGGTACTATTACTCAGGTATGCAGTCTTTTATACAGGACTCTATCTTCTATCATCTATACTAGGGGTCAACAATTTACTGTAAAGGCCAGGTAGTAAGTATTTTAGATTCATAGGACATACAGTCTCTGTCATAACTACTCAATTTTACCCTTATAGTGAGAAAACACCACAGGCCATATATAAACAAATTGTTACCATTGTATTCCAATAAAACTATATGTACAAAACAGGTGGCAGGCTGAATTGACCTTGTAGGCTATAGCTTGCTAATTGTCCTATAGAGACAATTCTATACCACTGTCTCTCCTGAGGTATTTGATAATGTATAGGTATTTTCTGGCTCTAAAGAAGACCTGAAAGTTATTACAGAACAAATACAAATTTCCTCTGCTCTACAACTCACTAAAATATAATCAGATCTTTAGGGACAGTTTCAGATCAGGGAATGATCTCTTACACTTGATCTCAGTATCCTAGAATAAACCAGCATTCCAACTAGGACACTGAGCTGTCACAGTGTTCTCTCTTCTGCAGGAAGCCTTGAAATGCTCCAACAGAAGATAAAGGAGGAGGAGTAAGAGGTGTCTGAGGCCTAAAGTCCCCTTACTTCTCTCATCTGAAAGCTGAGCATCCTTGGGACAGAAAGGAAAATATGAAACTTTTCCCAGAAATTAAAGATGCCCAGTAGAGTTATGTTAATTTTAAATATCTGCAATATTAGAAAATAAAGATAGTTTATTCACAGTACAAAAAAATCACAAAACAATTATAGAGACTATAATTACAAATCGTCCTAGTTCATAGTTACCTCCAAGCATCGCAAAGGTGACGGAATAAGTTTTTCTTTTAGCAGCTTAGTGTCAATGAGCAGCAAGCCTACGTTTCTGGTAGGTCTTAGAGCTACAGCATCTTTGTGCTGCCTGTGATATTTTTCCAGTTGTTCACTAAAGAATCCAACATCTACATAAAAAAATTCACATAGAGCATAAAATACATTATATTAGATTTTCAAGGATCATTATAAGATATATTAAAAATCATTGCATTAATAAATTTATATGTGTATTTTTAACATTATCTATGTGTAGGATTCTTTAAAATATTAATTCACAGTGCTTTATATTTTATTCTTATAAAAAATTAATGTACAATAATTAAATGTATTTTAAAATAATAAGTAAATATGTTTTCTGGCTCCTATGAAGAGATGGCAGATAAAAATAAGTTATAATTGCATTAGGGTACCTAGCCTGGAATGGACTAGATTCTAGAGTCAGTTGGTTTGAATTTGGGCTTACTCTGAGAGTTTTCATACATGGCACTGCAAAGTAAATAATTTTGACGATATTAACAACAAAAGTTTGACACACAAGAGATCAAGCACAATTAAAGTTATCTCCATCCCCTTCCCACCACCTCTCTGCCAACCTTGCTCCCACATCATGGTTATGACCTTTGTTAATTTGCATCTGCCATGTGCTGTAGCTGCATTTCTATAATCTTCCTGCCTCTGTTTTCTCTCTCCTCCAACCTACCTGGAACCAGTGGAAGCCTGATTGTCCTTGAATACAGTTTCATCATACCATGGTCAAAAACTGCTCTTTCTAATATACAATGAATACTAAACTACTGTTCTTGTCTTTCAAAATCCTGTACCTTCTGGGTTTCTAAAATTTAGCTAACTTTATTTCCAATTACTTCCTCCACCTGGGTCAGATTAATTTCTTTAGTGTTCCCTGTTCTTCTACAACCCTGTTCACCATCAAATGATCTGAAAATCCCCTGGTAAGAAACCTGTATAACATTGTTTAATCTAGTATTTTTCAAACTTTTTTGAACACAAAGTCTTTTTTCATGGCATCATGTAATTATCCTTTGGTATAGTGTTCCAAGGAATACCAGTTTGGGAAATACCAATTTGGTCCAATACTCTCATTTCATACGTACAGAAATTTAGATCAATAAAGGTTATTGATCTAATAACCATGTTTCTTATTGGTGTTGGTCACATGGCCAAAGGAAGGCAAAAGAGTAAAGCTGACAGGAGAGAAATAAGATTTATTTTATATCTCTTTTTGAGATAGAGAAGTGGTAGGTATAATAGGTACACAAGCCTTCAAGTCAGAAAAAAGTGTTTCTAAACCCCTTACTAGCTGTGTAATTTTCCAGTTTCCTTATCTTTATATATCTCCATTTCTTTATCTGTAAATGAGAATGCTAATACTCATTTCATAGAACTGTGAGAATTAGATATGATAGTATATATCATAAGTGCCCCAAAGCATAAAAGTTATTAATATATACTAACATTTATAGGAATTTAATGGTAAGATATGTTTGAATATATCAGGAAGCCAGAATCTGTCCCCTGATCATCTTCTCAGAAGCTGGTCAGGGTAACTGAGGCTCAAAGTTCAATTAAAATGACATTTATTAATTATCTGTAATATGTGCTAGGTAATGCTATAGTAGTTTGAGGGAATATGACAACAGGCAAGGCGTGGT
The DNA here is from genome assembly GCA_004027375.1 of Macroglossus sobrinus. Lineage (NCBI taxonomy): Eukaryota > Metazoa > Chordata > Mammalia > Chiroptera > Pteropodidae > Macroglossus > Macroglossus sobrinus. The sequence continues at coordinate 208,183 of PVKZ01002139.1, read as the reverse complement.
ATCCAAGTGGCAAAACTACCTACTATTAAACTCGGGCAAACAACTGGGTTTAGAGGTTTAAGAAGGACCAAGAAGTTCCAAAAGAGGAGGAATACCGCATTTAGGAGTCCAGGCCAATGAATTCTGAAGTCCCAGTCAACAAACACTTAATACTCTTGAGACTTTGGTTCCAGGATTGGGACAGTATTGACAAACCAGGGCAGTACTAGATTAAGCATCACCTGGAAGTCTGGCGACCTCATCCTGATGGGACCTTGGTGAGAGATTAAAGTTATCCAATGAGAGAAATGTGGTAGCAGGAGACTAGGAGGCCTTGAGATTAAGTCTATGAGTAGAGGAGGATCTAAGTGATTAGAATTAGTGCTGATTCATGAGGCAAATATTAAAGTAATAATTTTTGTGTCCAAGAAAATAAAGCAATGAAAACCATTCATGAAATAAAGCATATGAATAATATGCTTCACATTTTAAAACAGTAATAACAAATAATATAAACTTAATTTTTATAATCATCTGGGAACTTCTTTGTTTGAAATTTCACTTGGATATTATAGATAATTTTTTTTTTGTTAAAGATAATAAGTCCAATAAAATCATTTCCCCTTGGGAAATTTTATGACTATGAGTTGTCAATTCACACTCAACAGGTTGTAATATAACTGCAGAAATAAAGAGTTACTTAAATTACTGAGACAGAAAAACAATTATGTAAACATTTAAAGGAATCTGTAAAGGTAACCATTGCTTTCAACTCTTTCCCATATGCAGGCTAAATAGCCTTAGTACTAATACAACCTCACACTAAAAGATAAGTCATTAGGGAGAAATTGTTTCCCATAATATTCTGAAATAAAACGTTAACACTGAGTAAGGCTAAAGAAAAAAGTAATTTTACAGAAAATAACCTAGAAATGAATAAACTCTTGCTTTTTGTCAGGCCAAGTCTTTCAGGCTACCAATTCTGTCACTATTCACTATCAAGCAAACCTAGAAGACTATACACCTCAATATCCCCACCCAAAATGATTAGTAAGGAAAGCAGAAAACTTACCAGGTTCCTGAAGTTTAAGAGCTTGTAAATCAAGACTTTCATTTTCCTTGAAGAATATCTGAAACTTTTCAAATGTAGCTGCATATAACTGGGCAGATTCAAATGCTGCCTTTATGGTTTCCTAAATGTTATAAATAAACAGACAAAACTATATTTTTCTTGAGCAGAATACAATTCAATATAACTAAATAAACAAACAAGCACAAATGCCTTTTCTGTGCCCAACAATATGCTGTGACCTAGGGATACGTGAGGCAAGTATTGTCCTTGATGTCATGAAGCAGGTAATAGGTCCTCTTATGAAATAAAAAGAAAAAAATCTTCAAATCTGAGTTTTGAAGAATTGTTCCTTATGATTGAAAGAAAGTAGACTTGTAATTGCTTTTGGCCCATGGTGAACTTACACATCACTAGTAAGCATATGGTAAGAGACAATATTCGTTTTTTTTCCAAACTACAAATTTTATGTCTCACTTTGTTTTTGAGCAAGAGAAAGGTGTACAGCGTATCTACAAAATGACTTTCTTTGCTTACTATAAAATCCTCTGTACTGGCAAATCTCTTATTCCAAAATGTCTGCCATAATTTACCCTAACAAAAACCTTTCTTTCACTAGTTTTAAACTTGGCTATAACCTCTAGTTCTCCACAAAGCTTTTTTAAAACAAAATGATACTTTCCAGTCATTTCAGTCCCTTTATTACCTGTGTCCATACATATTATCATAATTCAATGTCTATGGAAAGCATTAAGACTTGTTTGTTGTTAGTTTTGGTCCTTGACTTCCTAGCTGCCCTCCACAGCCTTCCCTTGTGTTTCCTACCAAAACTTTTGCAAATGACTGCAGTCTGCCCCAGGGGAAAACTAGAGACAATCAATGGAATTGCTCATTCCCAGCACACCCATGCTGGGGTAAGTGAGTGACTAGTAGTAGAAAGTTTAATTACATAGAATAGCACACACCCTATATGGCTACATTTAGTAATTTGTTCATTTATTTTCTTTTAATAGGTTCTTATATATTCTTCCATAATTTTTTTTTGCTGTTCATTTCTTTACATTAAAAATTGAGAAGAAGAAACTATGTCAATCTTATATCTCCTTTTAGCTGACTTAATAGTGTCTCTGTTATATAATCATACAAACAATAGATGGAAACAAAATGGGAAGCCCATAAATGGGCCAACATGTTCAAAATATGATTTGAAATCTTTTTATTTTAAAATACTTTCTAATTCACATAAAGCTACTGGAATAGTACAAAAAATACTGTAGGTCTGTCACCCAAATTCCCTAAACTTTAATAACTTATCACATGTGATTTATTATTCTCTCTATATGTATATTATTTTACTCTGAACCATTTTAAGGACAGTTGAAGATATAAGAGAGTTTTACCTCTAAATATTTCAGGGTATATAAGAGACTTTTACCCCTAAATAAACACAAGGACATTTTCTTATATAACTGTGTAGTACAGTGACCTAAATCAGAATATTAACATTAACTTTAATACTATTATCTAATTACAGACTATGTACAAATTTTTCCATTTGTCCCAATAATGTCCTTTTTAGCCAAAAAATATATATATATATGTTAATTTTTCCGGCTCACTATCCTATCCAGGATCATGTATATCATCCTGTCATATCTCTTTGGTTTCCTGTAATCTGAAGCAATTCAATTTTTCTTTGTCTTTCATTTTTATGTGTGTTTTATGTGTGCTTAGATTCAATTATACATATCTGGCAGTAATGCCACAGAAGTGATGTGTGTTCTCAGTGCATCCTGTGAGAAGGCACATAACGTTAACCTGTCCCATTACTGGTGATGTAAACACATTAGTTAAGGTGGTGTCTGTCAGTCTTCACCACTGCAAACTTATTATTTCTCCCCTTGAAATCAATAAATATCTTATGTAGAGATACTTTGCAACAATATCCTATTTCTCATCACACTTTTGCATACTCCTTTTAATATTCATTAGAGATTCCCAAGTATTTATATGATGGCTATTGTGTGTTTCTATGTATATTTCACTTATGTTTATTGTATCTCTTGCATTATAAAAGTGTTTCCTTTGCTATTTGGTGCACAGAAATTAAAAATCCCCGACTCAATAGGATCATAGATCCTACTTTCTTATCATTTACATTAGCCTCCACACCACTATGCATTCTTTATGTTAGCCTTTCTGAATCACTGTTTTATATTTCTCTCTTAAATAAATATATTATGTGTCTTGTGAGCCAAATTTAAAATCTTTATTTTAATAGGTGATTTGAACATATTCACATTTCATTATATTATTGATATATTTGGTCTCAACTTGGTTATATTATTTTTATGTGATTTACAATTATTTGTGTGTCTTATTTCTCTATGTGGTAATTTTTAAATGCCATTAGCTACCCATTCCCTTATTAACCTTTCATCATTTGATTTACTGATATTCTTTAATTTCCACATATATCTTAAAATCAATCAGTAAATGTATTTCACTTTCCACTTATATTCTCCGTTATCTTTAAGCTGCATTATTTCTATTTCATTAGAACACACATTTATATTAGGCTCCTGTCCTTGTTTCTACCTGTTTTAGTCTTAGGTCTATAATAAAATATATTAAATATTCACCATCAGTCTTTTTTTAAATTAAGATTTGATTTTTTTTAGAGCAGTTTTAGCTTCACAGCAAAATTGAGAGGCGAGTACAGAGATTTTCCATATAACCCCAGCTCCCACATATACATAAGGAGATTACTCCTCGATTATCAACATTTCCCCCAGAGTGGTGCATTTGTTACAATCGAGGAAATTACATCAGATTCACCCAAAGTCCATACTTTACATTATGGTTCATTCGGTACATATGGTTCATTAGGTGTTGTACATTCTATGGGTCTGGACAAATATACAATGACATGTATCCATCATTATGAAATCTACCAGGACTTTTTAAAGAACCACTTTACCATTTAGAGATTAAGTAGCATTCAATTTAAAGATAAGAAATTAAGTAAATATATTACTCAATTTTTAAAATATTAGTTTCAATAAAAGTAAATATACCTTTATTTGAAGGATAATTGTATGAAAATTCTTATCATCATCAAACACTGCTGATAAGCTGGGACCAAATCCACAAGTTTTTTCTTCAAGTTTGTTGTTAATGTAAGGGCTGGTGAAAGCATCAAAATATGTATCAGGCACAAGATTAGGAACTGATAACACAGTGTTTTGAAATTGATTGATTGCACTGGAAATACCATCCTGTTAGAGAGAAAAGCAAGCATAAATGTAAACACATACATGGTTATATTTATGAATATTTTTTGTTTCAGAAATGCTAAAATAAATAACTCATTTAACCAATGTAAGATACTGTGTTGATTTTCAGTATATGATAGATCAGAAAACACAGCCCCTATCTTTAGAAAATATATTTCTAATTGAGAGAGAGGCAGATAAAAAATTAAAAAAACATTATGATGAGTTCTATATTTTACATTTGAACAAAACACAGAAATGTCATAAGGGAACACAGGCCAAAGTATGATGAAGAGAAGCAGGGATAACTTAAAGGGTGAATTAAAAGTGTATATTCTTTGAGCAGTAATTTCCTTTCTAGAAATTTATCTTACGAGAAAAAATTAGATATGTAAACAAAGATTCACGTGCAAAGACACTCACTGCAGCATTACTTACGATTAAAAACTGATTAGAGAAATACTTAAGTGTTCAAAAATAGGAGTATGGTTATGATAACTTTATACAATGGAAAATGAGGCACTTCCTCAAAAATGGTATCTCCAAAGATTGATTAATGCCACAGGAAAAAGCTTATGATATAATGGTAAATTAGAGAGAGAGTGCACATATGCAAGTGAGCGGGATAAAACTGGTATGTAATAGCCCATTTTAATAATAGAATTTAAAATCTTATGATAAGTTAGGTGTGTTGGTGTATCATTAAAATAAGATTGAAAAAATATGTGGATGTTAAAGAATTCTTTCCATTTCTATTTCTGGCACATGGAATTACAGATGATTTTAATCTTTTTTGTTTTTCAAATTCACTTCAATGAGCATGACCTAATTTATAATTTATACATACAAAATCTAACTAGAGAAAATAAGATAAATAAAAGGTACTTCTTAAAATATGTCTTAAGAGACGAGCAATGGCTTGTCAAGTGTACAAGACAGGAGTACAATCTTTGTAAGTCATTGTGCGAGATCTGAGGGACTTGCCATTTTAAGCACCTTGTCATTTAGGTGCTGAAGCATAAGTGCCAAGTGTGGAGAAACAGGACATGATGCAGCTGACCTCCTTGTGAAAGGCCTTGTACGTGATACTGGGTTCCAGTGTTAGCTTGGAAGTCTCTAGTCCATCCTAAAAATCTAAACAGACTAAAAAATCAACAATTCTTTTTAGATCCATTAAGGAGGTGAAGACACAGGGCAAACCACAGCCTCCAAGATTGGAGAGACAGACAGGTGAATACAAGGAGTCACGGCTTTTGAGAGTACAGACTGATGAACAGAATCCACCATGGGAAGGAATCAGTGCCAGGGCAAGAAAATCTAAGCTGTAATTGATGAATTGTTGGAGGCCCAGTATGAACAACTCAGAGTTAAAAACTCCAGGGGAACACAACCATAGGGGAACCTTGTAATATTGTGAGATTTACCTCCAGGAGCTCAACCAGGTTCCCATAGCAGGGGGAGGGGGAAAGGAACCATTTGAAATATTCCAGTGCACTGTATTCTTAACAAAGCCCCCCCGCAGACCGTGACCAGGGACATTCCTGAGGATAAAAGGGTCCTAACATCAAGTAAATTTGGGAAGAAAGGTTGGGTTAAACAAAGTTAAACAGGATTCTTCTCAGAGTCTGATAAACAGTATTTTTCATATTTTTAAAAATGCAAATGCATATCACAACCCCTTTCCCCTAGAATGCCTATCAACATCCCATAGAGTATCCTTTGAAAAATGTTACTATAGGCAATGGAAATTTTAATTTGAAGTGACATAATCAGATTTGCCTATGAAATAATGTAAAAAATACATTAGAAGGAAAAGAGGCAGGCATATAAGAACAGACTATTGCAGCAGGCTGGGTGAGAGATAATGAGGTTCCGCTCCAGAGGAGGTGCAAGTGAGGGTCAACACACAGGACTCGATGACTTGATGTCAAAGAGGTAAGGAAGAAACAAAGATGTCTCCTGATTGCTGGCTTGGGCATCTGGATAATGCCTTTCATTAAAATGGAGACATGGAAGGAGGAGAAAGATTTGGAAGAAGCTAGTAAGTTTAATTTAATTTATTTTGGTGAGCTAGAGTTAATTGGATCTGAGCTTGAAGCTTATAAGAACAGTACTGGATGGATATACATATTTATAAATCTCCATTCTAGAAGTGGTAGTTAGAAATATGGGCACAGGCATAAGTACCCATAAGAGTATACAGTATATGAAGAAAAAAGAGTCCATAAAGGAAGCAGCAATCAAAGGTCAGACAAAAAAGAGAGTCTGAGAAAGAGAACCAAAATGGAAAAAAATGTTGGTGTAGGAGTAAAACCAAGAGAAATCAAACCATTGGGGAAGTCCATTTCCAGAGGTGGAGGCGGTAAATGGAGTCAAACGCAATAGAAAAAAAATTGAAAAATATTAGTTCAGGTATTAGGAAGCCATAGGTAACCCAAGCAAGAACAATGTAAGATGTCATGACTTAGGTATATTATTTTCCTTTAGACTAAGCTCCATAAGTGTGTGTGTGTGTGTGTGTCTCTGTGTGTGTATGTGTGTGTGTGTGTGTGTGTGTGTGTGTGTGTGTGTGTTTGGAAAACTAAATAGGAATGCATATTAAGGTTAATGACTAAAATAATAGTGAGAAAAATTAGAAGATTCATGAGTGATAGTCCTGTTTATACTGTAGTTGACTAATTTTGGGTTACATGAAATAAGATCTTATTTGTGTTGTGAACACTTGTACATACTGATTGTGCCCAGAGCTTGGCCTATAACTTTACATGTAGGAATTAAAAATACCATGTGGGGAGTAGGGTCGTACAGTAGAAATAGGGAGGCTGTTAAGGTTTCCAAGGCCTATCACTTGAGGCTAAAGAAGAACAGCCAACTGCTATTGGAGAGCATCTTCCTGTGTCAGCTGCTTCACAAAGGCACCTGCCTTCCAGGTGAAGGATATGAATCTTCTGGCCTGAAGAGAACATAAAAGCCCAGTGCCTCTCCGTGTGGAAGTTCCTTAGTGAGGCTCTAACCACAGGGACCTCAGCAGTCTGCTTGTCCTTGTAAATATCTTAAAATAGCCCATCTGATAAGTTGCAGAATCATAGACAGCTTGTATTAGAAGTAACCTTAAAACTCACCTGGTTTCTCATCTCATAGATACATAAACTGAACCCCAGAGAAGTAAGTGGTTTCCCAAGGCCAAAGAGCTTATTAATTGTAAAGCTAAGTTTAGAATCTAGAGAGCCTGATTACTACTAATGTTTTTGTGCCACAATATGCCAGCCAACAACAGAAAATAGAGACTCCGATTGCTTTACTAATTTCTGCATGTACACAAATGAGGAAGGCAGAATTCCAGGATGGCTCCACGATTCCCTCCCTCTGGTGTACACATCCTGTTAGTCTTCTCCTCCTGATTAGAAGGAGGGGGGGCTGTGAATATGATGAACTGCAACTCCCATGATTAGGTTACATTATATGGAACGTTGAAGAGATTTTATAGATATAATTAAGGGCCGAAATTAGTTATTTAACATTGAGTTAATCAAAAAGTGATTATATGGGGTAGACCTGACTGAATCAAATGAAAGCCATTAAAGGAGGGATTGGGCCCTTCCAGAAGGAGATTCTCCAGTTGGTCTTGAAGAAAGAAAGACCCATATTATAAATTGCTAATAGGCCACATGGCAAGAAGCTACAGGTGCTTTCTAGGATCAGAGGGTGGTCCCCAGCTGACAATGCTCAAGAAAACAGAGACTTCAGCCTTATGGCTGCATAAAGAGAAATTTTTCCAACCACCTGAGGGAACTTGGAAGAGGATCCTTTTCTAGGTAACCTGTGAGGAGACCTCATCCCAGCCAATGCCTGAATGATGCTAGGCCCTGAGGCAGAGGGTGAGCTAAACAGTATCCAGACTCTTGACTCACAGAAATTGTGAGATAGTAAATAATTGTTTTTTAAGTTGCCAAATTTGTGGTAATTTATTATACAGCAATAGATAGCTAAAACAACATTTTCTCAGATGCAGCATACTTAAAAAGATTTCCAAAAATAGTATTTATAACAGTGATTTCTTGGGCTCATATTGAGAGAGGCCTATAATCAATTCTAAGTTTTGTATAGAATCTACAAATTGTTGGTATCCCTACCAAGCCCCTGATATGTCTCAAGTTAAAGGAAATTTGCTAAATTGTAGATAGTTTTTATGCAGATGTAATACTGTGCATAGAACAAAGCTTTCTTTTTTTCTTGTGATCATTTTGGAGGAGTGACAACAGCAACACCGCCCATCATTTGATAGTAAACAGTTGCTTCATTTACCAAAAAATTGCTTATATAAGGATGGTACATGAAGAAACACACACCAGAAAGTCCTCCATAGAAGGCTCGAAGAGTAGGGACTGGACTGTCAAAATCAGTTCTGTGAGGAACATGGGGATGAGAGATTCATCTTCTTCCTGCTTTTCCATCACAGAGGGCCCCTGGAATGAGCACATTTGCAGTGTTATAAAGATACGAGTTTCAGAGTGTAAAATAGAAAATCTCTGCATTATTACAAGAGGCACATAAACTTAAGCTTAGACAATTAGTTGATTTTATAATGTCAGCATACCTTTCAAAGATTATTACCATAGAAATTTAAAAACAAAGGCAGATATTGAAAAATTACACAATGTAAAACTTCTCTCCTTGAAAAAACACTATCAACAAAATGGAAAGGCAAACAACAAACTTGAAAAATATATCAGTGATGTATATAGCAGATAGAAGGCTAATAATATATAAATAGAAATATACTTGATATACTCAGTAGAACTATATAATCATAATATAATAATTAATACATAAGTAGAAATGTACTTAAATAGAAAAATAGGCCAAAGGCATAACCTGATGTTTTTCAAAAGGAATATACAAATGATTAATCAACCCTATCCTCCTTTTCCTCAAGATAGTTTATTCATTAATAATACTTATTGAGTATTTACTATGTGTCAGGGAGTGCTAAGTAGTCATATAAATTCCATACCAACCATATATGGCAGGTATCATTGTTAGTCTCATGAGAAAACAGAATCTGAAGAAGGTAAGACATTTCATCCAGGACACACTGATAAGTAAGTGGCAGACACATGTCTTTCTGATAACCACACCTATGTTCTTATCCCTGTACTGGGGCAGCAATGAAAGAACTATAACATTTAAAAATGGTGATATATTACTTTACATCCACCAGACTGACAAAGGTAAAAATGAATGATACCATCTAGTGTGTATGTGAGTAAATGCTCATTATCAAACATTGCTAGGAAGGTTGTAAATTGACACAAAACTTTCTGGACAGTTATGCATCAAAGCCTTAACAAGTGAACATATTTCTGACCCAACAATTACACAGCTAAGAATCTCTTCAAAGGGGAAGAATCAGAGATGTGTGAAAAATGTATAGACAAGAATGTTCTTTGCATCAGTATATGTAGTAGTGAGAAGGTGATCAATATTAAAAAATTATTTACTGTTATTTACAAGATGTATAGGACATTTCTATGTGAGAATATTATATAATATCGACTTGAGAGATTTTTCATAATATATTGCTAAGTAGAAAAAGCAGGTGATAAAGCATTAAGTATAATATCCATTTTCCCTTGAAAATAGTTATCTTCAGATAGCAGAGGATGCTTTTCTTTGCATATTTCTGTGTTTTTCAAATTTTCTGCTCTAAGCATATATTACTTTTATAATTAAAAAAATAAATGTTACTTTTAAAATGTGATAGTATTTAGAAAAAGGAGGAATTGAGACTATAAGTGGAGAGGAAGTAATGAGAAGGAGTATGCAACTACAATTCATCTTTTGGATGAAAAGGAAACTATAGCAAAGAGCATCAGTCCTTAAACTGAATAGTTGGGTTTTCTGGGAAGGAAGTTAAAATGTGGAGATAGGAAGCTAGCTAATGTCAGGTAAGCATGTTTTGCAATGTTTTTAGGTATCTGGCATGAAGTTATTAACTAGACTGGAATCAGGGAAAGTTTATTGGGAAATGTGGATATTAGATAAAATGATTTCTCGTAGCTATGCAGAGAATACAGTCAAATTTGTATCACTACATCTCAAACATCTCAAATTACTTTCTGTTTCTAAGATGACCTTCCTCCCAAGAGGTTATCCACTCAAAGCATAAAGGCTTGCTTCCATGATTTGCTTCTTCTAACCTCTAAACCATTGCTTATCTCTTCCATTTATACCACCTTCCCTGCTTCTCTTTGCCTGTTCATGCCCATAATGACTCCAAACTACAAGCTTCTTGGGAACAAGGATCCTGTTTATGCTTTTCATCTCTACATACCCAACACCCAATGTAAGGATTGGTATGCCCAATGACAGGATGGGTACTTAAAAAATAATTGTCAAATGAACACATAAATAGCCTTTAGCAAATTGCTATGAGACAGCAACATTTAGCACAGTGGATGCTTTCTTTATTATTAGATATTTGTTGGTATGCTGATTGTCATTCTGCCATTTCATAACCATATGGTAGGCTCAGATTATACCATGAAATTCTCTAGCATTTCTCCTATTTTTTCAGTACACAAAAAATAGCATAATCCACTGTGCACAGTAAGTACCCAATAAATGCTGACCAATGAATTTTCTTAATTTTTGTCTGAATATACCTTTTTATCAGTGACTTCAGACTTCTCTTCAGTAATCCATTTCTGAATGACATCTGCTGAAGGTGTTCGTTTCAGCTTGTCAGTGAGATAATTCAAAAGGGAGTTAACGGAATTTACTGTTAGGACGTGCATTGTGTTCTCAATTAGATAGTCATTTAGACGAATAAAGCTTGAAAAGAAAAAAATACAGCTTCAGTTTTCTATATTCACTACATATTTTTGAAAGTGACTCTAAAGCAGATATTTAAAATTTTAAATATCATAATTTCTATTTATATTACAATATCAGAGATTCATTGTCCAGTAAAGTTGTTCTTGGACACTTTTCATTTTAAAAAACAAATATATTCAAATATATAGCATCAATTTAGTTAGATGTTTTAACTATTCAATAGGATATTAGTGAGTAATATATTTGTTAAGGAAAAAGCACCTAGCTCATCCAGACAAAAGGGCCATAAGATTTTTTAAAGATGTTTTAAAGAAGAAATCATTAAATATACAACATCTATAATTTACATTCTAAAAGTAACTGAGTGAAATATTTGCTATTAGATAAATGTTCTTTTATGGCAATTACTAACCCAAAGATGCAAATTTTATGTTTCCTTACTTGTGTGCTTAGAATGCAGGCTGAGTCAGCAAGGCACTTAAAACAACCATTTATTCTGTGTAAGTGGAGCCCAAGGAGTCTCTGGTACCTGTAGGCCTACAAATGGTGGCCTTAGGGACTGCTTCACTGACTTCTGTTGTGACACAGACATTATAATCGTATTATCTCATATATAAACTGTGCACCACTAAGATTTATTAAATAGACAGCTGTAAAAGTTGAACTAAGTTAGTGAGCACTGAGTAGCAATAATCAGTGTTTCATACTACCACAGACATTTCAGGTAATGCTTGGCAATTTTGTTTGCAAGAGTTATTTGCAGTAATAAGCTTTATAATGTGGGGCAATGCAGCTATGTACAAATCTCTGTGTGCCTGACTTCTTACTTATCTTACTTCAGGCAGAGCTGGAGAGAAACAAAGCCTTAGAGATCAAAGAGGACATGGCCTTGGACATGCTCTCCACTCTCCACCAGCTTGCCATTCCCAGCATCTGCTTTGCTGGGGGGGTTGAGGGGATAGGTGGGGTGGGCATTGAAGGGGCAGACTTCTGGGGCATGCATTCAGGCTACCATATCCTCTAAATCCCTCATCACTATTAGCGAATCCTACGATAAAGGCTTTAACTTTTAATAAAACTTGAGAAGAATGAATGCCCCAATTTTTCTTGAAAAAAGAATGATCACTTACCATGTCAGCCTCACACAATGATGCCTTTTGCTGGCCTGCTCTGTGTATGTCATTTTCTCAGAGTCTGCATAAGCAGACAAGTCCATGAGACCTCCACTCTCTGGCACTTTACCATAATCTAAGAATAGCAGAAGACAACATCCAGAATTATTATGTAAAAATTCCATTTTTTCCAATGTAGATTAAAAGACAAGTAAAATTCTTAAAAAATAACTAAATACCTTGGTACATGAGGTATTTCAAACTCTAGAAAACACTCCAGTTATCCAAAGAATTTCATATCAAAGAATTTCAACTCAACAAAAGACTGTAGACGGTTATTGACATTCTCTTTAACAGGATTCAATCAGTGTGCCATGCCACACCTTCCCCAGGAACACATTTACCCTCATTTTCTACCTGCATTTTAAAGTCCATGCCAGGTGGATTTTAACAAACCCATTGCTTGTTCTTGTAGGTTGGACATGTCTTTAAATACAGAGACTCTGAGTCCACTATAAAATGCTTGTGAAATAAAGATTCTGTAACCATTTTAGAAATACTATACACGAACAGGGGTAATGCAAGGAAAATGCACTGTTGACTATTTTTTCTCCTTTTAAAATATACATTGAATTTATAATCTAGCAAGCAAGTTTGGAAGAATTGAAAAAACAGTCTAATCATCTAAAGAAAAGTAAAAAAATTAATATTTAAAAAAAGCCACTACTTCTGACCTATTAAAGTTTTTCCCCCTTCCTATCCTCATACATACACTCATCAGGAATAAATCCTGCAGCACGCAGAGAAATGAGACACGCCTTTCTGACCACGCCTTTTGCCTCATTTCGAAATTCATCTAGGCGCTGGGTCACCTAAGACATTAATGATATGTATAGTTAGTGGTACTAAAGTAGCAATAATAGAAAAAAATCTTGAAACTTATAGACAAAATTCTTTACCTCTGCCAGCCGTATGACTTGTGCAGCCTTAAATTCTTGCAGGGTGTAGGTGTGACCTTTTTCAATATAACAAAGCCCCATAAAACTCAATTGATAACACAGTTCATTTATTTTAAGAAGAGCTGGTCTCAAATACTAAAAGAAAATAGAAATATATCATCATTTAGTTAAAAAATCATCTTTTAAAAGTATAAATGCATTTAGAAAGCAAGGATGGTTATTAAGAAAAATAAATAGCTCTCTATGTTAACGTTAGCCACAACTACGAGTGCATATAATAAACAGGAACACTTCTGAAATGTTGTTCTAAATGTACTCTTTAAATGACCAGATTTCATTTGTCTAAATTTCTTTTTTTTCATTTTGAATACATAGTTTAGCTGTGAAATTGAGGGCAAGGAACAGAGTACTTGGAATATCTTAAATTTTACTAGATTTGTCCAATGGCCACAAAAAGATTCTTGGTGTTACCTTTAAGACTACAATGTCTACTCATCATGATAATTGAGGGGCTCATCTATTGATCTAAGAGGCTATGACATAGAACAGAGACAAATTTAACATTAAATTTCCAGCGGGTATAAAGTTGCTGAAAAGAAAATTCGGTCACAATTTAAAACCTGTCTTGCAAGGTGAGCTGGAGAATAAGTAGATGTATTTAAGAAATTCTGCTATATTATATTAACTTAATCTTCTCCACACCACCATCATAAATGGGTTGTAGGCTTTTGGCTTCAAAAGCACATGTTCTAAGAATATTCCAAGGCCATTCATCTGACTTCTAATCTAATCAAAGGTAGAGCAGTTACATTATATAAAGTTAACATTAATTTATTTATATGTGACACTGGTTCATGTGTTCTATACTTTTCTAGGAGCTTCCAAAATAGGACAAACAACAGTTATATAGACCATTTAGTGCTTTATTAATTCTACATACAAATAAAGGGAAGTTATAATTAGTAGAGTTCTAAATAAAGACAATTTCATGAGAAAACACCTAGCGAGTCATATAGTCTTTAAGGTTAATCTCATAGGGAAATTTGTGTAATAAAAAGGAAACAAAAGTTTAGAGGCTGAGTCTATGAATTGAAATAAGATACTAGATAAACTAACTTGAGTACAAGAGTAAGGATGGGGCAGTGAAACAAGAAAGTTCAGAGTACTCTGGAGACAGTCCTTGAAACAAAAGTGTAAGTTCCATTCAGTAAAGGAATCTAGGTTCAAAAGCAGAACTGACATTGATGGTTTTCCAGAAAGTGAGAGTTTGACAGTAGGAAATTTTTGGGAAGAAATAATATATAACCTAAGAAATTACTTTAGCTTAACCTAAATATCTAGCTGGCAACATAAAGGACAGATGTGAAAGCTGTTGTGAATAGAAAAGAGATTAAAGGTGTTTTGTCCCCACTCCCGGTTGTTTCTGCTGTTAATAAGTTTCAGATGGATCTGGATTAGGTGGTTCACTCTTGGGCTGTTATATTAACAGTGCCCATTGAAGGAGATAAGAATTAAGCCCTATTTTAAGTTATTAGCAGGACTGTAAGAGGAGAATTTGTTGCCTTGATGGTGGTTTTTGATATGTAAAAGACTGAGGTAGCTATAATTTTTGCTGCCCAGGACATTTTCGCTGACCTACCTACAATTCTTCTGGTGATAGAATCCCTCTTTCTTTTGGAAAACTCATTCTCATGTGGTTTTGATAAGGATGACACCTCACTTTCTTCATCACAGGAATTAGGAATAGCCACATATCCAGACTTATCAGAGTGCTCTTAGCTGTGCAGTGATTGGTTCAGGATTGGGCATGTAGCCAACCTGAGCCAAGAAGTGTTCTCTTCAGCATCTCTATTAAGAGGTATTCTCTTTTCATTAAAAGAGTCAGCAGTAACTAGAGCTACAAGTGGTGCTCATTCTAGGAGCCCAACAGAGAATGAAACAGAGACAGAAATATAGAACTGAAAGATAGAAAAAGAAAAAAATAAAGATAACAAGATATTATTTAAACTTCTATATTCATTCATGCATAAGGGTATTCATTCATGCCTTGAATTTCTTTATTATATGAGCATTTGTTTGTTATTATTGTTGAAGCTCATTTAAATTGAATTTTTGTCAATTGCACTGGAAATAAGTGTCAATACTTCAGAGATGGAAAATCAATGTTATTCATCCGGGAATTGGTGACTAGGTCAGAAAGCCTATGAAGAAACATTGGAGACTTTGGAGGATAAGTGCAGAAGAGCTGCATATGCTATTAAAAAATCTATGAAAATCAAGGTCATGCTGAGGTACTGTTATTGGTTAGAATGTAGGAACCCTTTAGATTTGCTAGTCTTGCTTTCACCATGGCACCAAACCTGTAATTTGCCTAACCTGAGTCATCAGTACATCTGGATGCTCTGTATAATATGGCACTTAGAGAACCCACTGGAGCGGTAGATCTTGGCCCACTCAGAGACTCTGGGCTCAAGTGTTCTCATGTACATTTCTGACCCAGTATAGAAAGGGCTACATTAAAAGGGACATTCCTTCATAAGTGGAGGAAGTTATGTAAACCTATGAAATTAAGAATGGTTTGTCTGCAAAGCAATGACTGACTAAAAATAAAAAAATGAAAGTAATTTAATTACAAAGGGACATTCAAATTAAAATATATGAGTGACAGTACTTGAGTGAATGTGAAAAATAACAAAATTGCCCGAAAGTATCACATGCAACAAAATTACACATTATTAGAAACTTGCAAAATCATCAAGTATCTAGCAGGTTAAAATCATGTGCATCATTAGATAATATTGAAAAATTAATACTGAATATACACTTCAGTCCAGAGAAAAGTAAAACCCGGAATGAAGGAGAGAAGACACTTACAAAAACTAGGCATAGTCCCAGATGGCTTCATTGATGAATTCCACCAAACATTTAAAAAATATGAATACTAATGCTTCATAAACTCTTTCATAAAACAGAAGAAGGACTATTTCCCAGCTCATTCTATAAAGCTAGTATTATCCTGATAGCAAAACCAGACAAACATCCCAAGGGAACAAAAACAAAACTGTAGACCAATCTTCCTTATGAATATACATATCCTCAACAAATGCTAGCAAATCAAATCTAGAAATATGTAAAAAGGATTATACACAATGACCAAATATAATTGATCCCAGAGATGTAAGATTGGTTTAATATCTGAAAATCATTTATTATAATAAATCATACCAATAGAATAAAGGGCAAAAATTACATGAAAATATCAATAGATGCAGGAAAAAGCATTTGACAGCATCATAATGGCTTCATGATAAAAACATTCCACAACTAGGAATAGAAAGGAACTTCCTCATAACATCATACTTAATGGTGGAATACTGAAAGCTTTCCCTCTAAGATCAGGAATAAGACAAGTGTTTCTGCTCTTACGACTTCTATTTAACAGAAGGTTCTAATCAGGAATTTAGGCAAGAAAATTAAATACAAGCCATCCATATTGGAAAGGAGGAGTAAAACTATATTTAGTTGTAGATAACATGTCCT
Source organism: Macroglossus sobrinus (assembly GCA_004027375.1). Lineage (NCBI taxonomy): Eukaryota > Metazoa > Chordata > Mammalia > Chiroptera > Pteropodidae > Macroglossus > Macroglossus sobrinus. The sequence continues at coordinate 191,412 of PVKZ01002139.1, read as the reverse complement.
TGTTTAGAGTATCCTAAGGAATATGCATGTGCGTGCAAACACACACACCACACACAAACACAAACCAACCTATTAGAGTCAATAATTAATTCTGCAAGGCTTCAGGAAACAGGCTCTATATACAAAAATAAATTATATTGATATGTTTTAATTACAAAAGATTTTAATTACAAAGGAACATTCAAATTAATTACATATACTATTTATATATTCTATATATGTACTATATATAAAATAAAAAATCTAAAATAAAATTTAAGAAAAACAATTCCACTTACAATAGTATCAAAAAGAATAAAATTTTTAGGAATAAAGTTAGCTAAAGGAGTACAAAACATATACTCTGAAAACTACAAAACAGTGTTGAAAAAATTCAAGTTCTAAATATATGGAAAGGCATTGTATGTTCATGGACCACAAAAGATAATACTGTTAAAATGACAACAGTTTCAAAAATGATCTACAAATTTAAAGCAATCGCTATCAAAATCTCAACTGGCTTTTTGCAGAACTTGACAAGCTGATCTTAAAGTTCATGTGGAAATGCAAGGGGTTAATCACTTTGGTGACTATACTAAACCCACTAAAATGTATACTTTAAATGGGTGAATTATATAGTACATGAATTACATTTCAATAAAGTTATTATGAGGAAATGTAGGCACAGGTGCCAATAAGACTGACAACCAAAAACTTCATAAAAAGGAAAATTTCAAGGGCAGCTTTACATTTCAACTCAGTGTAGGGGAACCAGCACTCCCACCTCCCATGCACACAATTAACTAATTGTAAATATAAAACTAGTGGTTAAGTGTGTGGGTAATTATAACATCTAGTAGATATTTAAGCCAACACAATAAGTCTGTTAGGTAGGTCAATTTAAGATTAAAAACAATGAGAACTTCCTAGTCTGCTAGAAAGATATTGTTAAGGACAAAACACTATTGGTATGAATGGTGGACAGAGAAAATGACAACTCTCAGCACATAAAACAAGACAACTAGCCTTAAGGACTGATAGAGGTAACTTTAGAGACAAATATAGGAAGAACTGTTTTATACAACAAGTAGCAAATTTATGAAATGTATAGTGCCCAAAACATGGTAAAAGATGAAAGATGGCAAAAAGGTCGTAAAACAGGTTCCAATAATTGATGGATCCTTCATGAAATGAGATATCTAGGGGTTAGGTTTGATATCAGGAAGGATTAGAATATTTTCCACAACTCAGAATGCTTAATACAATGGATGACTGAGATGGTACAGCTTATATATTTATTTTGCACTAGTGTCTATTTAGCCTTTAGGTTCCTTTATTGTTTGACTGACATTTTGATAATAATCTTTCAGATTATTATATGAAAAAAATGACCAGTAAAAAGCAAACATGAGGCTTCTGATTTGAGAGGGTGGTGACTCAGTGTCATAGAAAATGCACAGCCGAGAACCTAGTACTCTGAGCATGACACTGATGGTAATTCCAGTTCATCCCAGGGGCCAAGTAGAACTCTAACACAAGTTGAAATCAGTGAGTGGGTAGAGATTTTAAATATGGCTACACACTCTTTAACAATAACTTTTTGCATAATTACCCCATCCTCCAAAGTACATTTAAGTTTTCCCTACCATCTGAATCCAAAGTAAAGAAAAACATATGATACATTGGGAGGTACCGGCCTAAGAAAACAAGCTCCCAAGTTATTATGGACCATAAAGTTCAGAGTGTCTCAAAGATGAGAGGAGTAATAGGGGTTACCTCCAGTCTACGCTGCTCAAAAGGATATACAACTTTCCTGATCGTCAACAAAGAGAGTCATGAATCCAAACCTCTAAGGCTGCATCTAATCAAAGGGGACCTGTGCAACTCTCATATTTTTGCACTTTGCAACCCTAGTTAAATGTAGAAACACTCCTAGACTGCCAGACACTTAAAGGAGGAAAACTGTGAATTCTCTTAAAAAGATAAAATACTCTATTTCAGGAACAATCTATATCAATACCTATAACCAATCAACACTATTTTTCTGCAAATAATTCTTTTAAAATATGATTAATAAATACATACATGATTGACAATGAACAAATTTTTTTGTAGAGATTTTCGACATCCACTGATTTTCTTGGAGCGCACATTCTTCTTCCACACATTAAAAGCTTTCCATTTCCGAAAGAGTGAAAATATAGGAATCTTAATGAGTTCTCTGTGATATAGATATTCCTGTTCCCATCGATCAATTTCAATAAATTCAATGTCGTCATTATAAATGTGTGTTATTGCATTTTTGCTAATAGTATAGTAGTCATTTTTATTGATGTTCTCATAACTTACAACTCTGTGAGCAAATAAAAAGTCAGGACAAGTGAATAAAGTATTCAGTAAAAAATTAAGCAATTGCATTACTTCTTGTTTTAAAGAGATAAAAACATTTCTGGAAAACATATATTTAAAATTTTTTTAAATTCCAACAAACTATTTTTAGATTGAATAAATTACTCAGGAAAAGGACCTTTGAAATGTCAAAGCAAGAAAATACGAATTTAATAAGTTTAGAATCAAGACCCAGATTAAGCTAAAAATATGTCCAGTTTATCACATAACAAAATAATTATTGAGAATTTTTTTCAAGATATCTTTCTTTCAACTGTCATCAAGAGCATTCTTCAACCTTGTGCGTTATAGGGAATAGATGAAGTAAAGAAAAAAGCAAGACTGGAATAAAAACAGGAGTAGAGGTAGGAGAAGGAAACAAAGTAATGATAATAGAAAGCGCTAGTTCCCTAAGACTTCTTAAAATAAGAATTTACCTATAGGCACAAATATATTTTTCATAATGTGTGAAATATATTATGATATAGCAAGTTATTAAAATATATTTAGAAATCCAGAAAAATAAAATGTATGAAGAGTCTAAGGTTTAGAATAATAAAGGTTAAGCACAAAACAAAACCCCCAAATGTTTCTATGTGAAACTATGCAAATTATGTTTATTAACAAAGATTAGATGGGAACACGTTCGTGAAATCTACTGTCCCCAACGATGTTCTCTGCTAGTCCTTAGCACTGCATTCTGAACCTGAAGTTCATGGCCCTTTAGCATACATAGCCTTCAATTATCTGTGAAGTCCTCAAAATTATTGTATGTAAACAAATTTATGTACACATGTGTGATAAGTTTTGAGGGAATTAGAACAAATCTCATATGCTTTGGGTCTGTTGATCAAAAAACTAAAGACCATTTTCATAAATCATTTTCAGTTTTCCATTTTTATTTTTGTTTTAATAAAACTAAGTTAAAAAATCTATTTTTTTAAAAAAAAATTAGGGCATACAGGACCAAAATGAAAGCAAACCCAAATCTGGAGCTGCTCATGGAAGCTGTGGACAGGGGACAGAAGCTAGAAGGTCACTCTTCTACTTCAGTGCTGTAATGGGAAAAACGTCAATCTGTTCAGCTTTCACCTGATTCCACTATTTGACTCTTTGTGTTCTAATTAACTCACATTAGAAATGTCTAGGAAAATATCAGGAATTATATGTTGCCAGTGCAGCATATGAAAAACATTTAAAATGTTTTCTCTTTTTTCTTTGTCAACAGCTGAAGATATAATTGGGACATTCTTGAAGCAATTCTCTCCAAAATGTGAAATCTCAACTTGTCTCTGAAACTGTAATCAACTTCAGATGTTTAATTAACATTAGTTATCAAAACAACCTAAAAGCAAGAAAAAACAATTGACCATGGCCCTAGTGCACATCTGGAAAAATCACTCTGTGTCGGTCAATCTGCTGCTAAAGGCTCTCTAGGTGGCAGGTGTAGATCATGATGTTCACTTTTAAATTGGTGCTCAGTGCCACTTAGAAATCCTTTTTATTTATATTATCCTACCTACTCAAGATCCTCATTCTCAAACCCCTGAGCCTTTACCTCCTCTACACATCCCTACTCTGCATAGAGCAAATGAACACACACCAGTCTTTTTTAAAGACTGGATCACCAGCATCAAAATCTAGATTTCTGGTTCCAACACAGCATCAGAATCCTTATGTATGAAACTCAAGACTATAGTTTAATAAGTTTCCTGGGTAATTCTGATATACCATAATGTTTATGAACCACTGAAATTTATTGGAAAACAACCAACCAAAAAAAGGGGTGACAAAGTGGGCTCTCTAATGTACCTTCACTAGAAAATGATCATACTGTGTTTTTATCTTCTGAGTGTATCTCTTGTGATTTCTTCCAAATAGAGATGGAGAAGTTTCATCTCACTTTTTCTAACTCTCCTGACTTTTGGCTATTTTCCTTCTGCATTTGAAATGTGCAGAACTTCTCTTTAATTTGTATAAAGCTTTCCTTTAGCTAGTAGAAAGCTTTTCCTTGACTCTGCTGCCCAATTAACTTAAAATCCCACATCTTCCTTCTCTTAAACTTCCTTTATGGTGGTATGTGCCAGTTGGCCATATCCTCCCCATCTGTTCCTTCTTAAAGTTTTCAAACACTGGTCTTGTTCCTCACTACTTTAATAAACATCTTTTCTCAAAGATGAGCAGAGAACTTCCTTCACGCTCAATCCAGTTGGTAAGTAGAAGGAGCAGCATGATCAAAAAAAAAAAAGCTTTGCAAAAATTAAGAAAGCCTATGCAGTTCTCAGTAATCCAATCCTATCAGTAATGACTTTCCAGTTCATTACTGAACTTGGACTTCTGTGCTTTGCTCCACACTCCCCGCTTCAGAGCACTCATCCATTTCAGGAATTGATCCACCACTCTTATGCTAATAACTGCCTTATTCAGACTTTCTTGACATTCAAGATTCAGCCTCAACCTGCAGCTGCCTCCTGGGTAGTTGTTTTTGATATTTGTTTCACCCAGATCTTTGAGGAAATAATCAGAAAAAAATAGGCTTTCTTTAAGACCTAAAATAAGAACTTGATTTAAATACTGTGGTATAAAATTCCTACTTTGCTGATAAAAAAGATGACTCTAGGATCCAATCAATTAAACAGAGATCTTTAGATAGTTAATAAATCAGACTGAGATGAATGTCTTGAATAAAATTACATTTAGCAACACATTACTGAAAAAAAAATCTGTAGTTTTCTTGCTGTTCAACATGGAATCAGAGTCCCTTGTTAAATTATTTTACTTTAGAACTTGTCTCTATCCAACTGAAATAAAACTTACATTCCAAGACTTTTATTCATTTCTAAAAGCATGTGTATCTTATTTGAATCATATGGAAAGAGAAAATCGCATCACTCTTGTGGTGGTCACAAATTGTCCTGTTAGTGTTCATGTCAGATATAACTCAAAGTATACCTACTAGGGTTCTAAAAAAACATTTCTCCTTCTGGAATTAATTCCTCGATTTTCCAAAACAGTAAGGTCTCAATATGATCGGTTATTTCAAACAGCAGCTTTATCTGTTGTTATACCTTGTAGTGATTCAAAATGTTTCTTTAAACCAGTCTACAAAGGCTAATATTGCAGAATCATCATTTGTGTCATAAGACCCCTCTGCTCAAGAATTTTGAATAGCCTCCTATTGCTTATATCATTTAACCCAATTTATTCTGTCAGCTGTCTGTGGCACTCTCCCCTATCTCATATTAGTTCCTTTTTGTCCACAGAAATCACCCTTTTTAGTCTGGGTGATTTCTGTATCATATCTGTCCTAGGCTGTATTTGAATGTATACATATGTCTGTTTTTCCTGTTCTCTCTTCCCATCTCTTATAAATTTCTGATTTCTACAGCAAGGAAGGTCTTCCTTATCTGCTTTAAGGTAGTGGGGTAAGTTAGATAAGCTCATTTGGCCCTATGCAAATACAAGTTCTCTTATTATTTTCATTATTATACAATTTTGTTATAATATGAACATATTTAGTGGATGAAAATAAGCAAGGAAGTGCCTAGAAAAAATTAGTCATTTTCTGAGTCCTGCATTTATAAACCTTAATCAATGTGATGACGCTCAATATCATGATTCAATGAGTTTAGATCTAACCTGAACTAGAGAAGAGAAATGGGCTTGCTTTGCTTCAGGTTTGATTAACCAGAAATGGTAAAATATTTGATAAGAAACTCCTTAGTACCTACAAAATTAAATAAAGACATAACTAATAAGAAACTTTCAAATTTCTTCAACAAGTGAGTGCTCTAGGGCCAATAGCTCTTAATGTAGAGCCCTTTGAACAACAGCACATAGGCTGCATTCCAGACCCACTGAATCAGAAACTCTAGAAATCCAAAGATCTGTGTTTTGAAAGTCCTATAGGTCTTCCTAGAGAACTGCTGTTCTAAGTCCATGGTGTGCAAAGCTGGTTGAATATTGGAATCATCTGGTGAGTTTTAAAGTATTTCTTTAAAAAGCTCAGTCTCCACCACAGACCAAGTAAATCAATCTCTGGGAGTGGGATCTGGGTGATTCTAATTAGCAGCCAAGGCTGAGAACCACTGCCCTGGGTTCTTCAAAATTTTTTTTTTGTATAAAATTAAATAATCTCTTATTAAATTGTGATAACCTCAGACAAAACAGGCTTAGAAACTACCTGAGAATCAACTTGATCACTTAGAACGTAATATGGTCCAAGCCTAGTTTAAATGTTTATATGGTCTCACCAGCCCAAGGCACTTAATTATTATTCACAGAATCTTAATCACAACAGATATCTCACGGCAAAGGGTTCCTTGGTTACACAAGACAGAATGCGTAATTAGCATTACTTAATTTATGATTTTTAAATCTCAGCACAATTGACATTTTGGACCAGGCGATTCTTTGTTGTATGGGGTTGTTTAGCAGTATCCCTGGCCCCATCTCACATGATACCAGTATCACCAATCTCTCCAGTTATGTTAACCAAAAACCTCTTCAGACATCTCTAAATGACTCTTAGTTGACAAAATCTCCTAGGTTGAAACCAGGGATTTAATTTAATGTTTCTCAAGCTTACATGATCACAGAAATTTGATTTTTACTGTTTACTTATCACTTAGATCTGATGTTCCTGGATATACACATTGAGAAACACCGAGGGAGAGAAGACGCTGTCTTCTTTATTGGCTTTCTCTGTACCCTAAAGATGCTTAAAATTTAGGGAGGGCTCTGCCATACATTCTGACTTATCCATTAAATTCTAATATTTTAAAAATTGACATTGTAGAGTATTAAAATGGAAAGATGGGAGTATCAGACATTATTCTGAATTTTTACCTGCAAATCACAAAACAATATCAAATCATAGTTATGTATTTTTTTTTGTCATTTTGTTTTAGGTGGGCTGACCCCTTTTAGTATTTCCTGTAGTGCAGGTCTTGTAGTGGAGAATTCCCTCAATTTTTGTATGTCTGGAAAGGTCTTTATTTCTCTTTCATATCTAAAGGAGAGTTTTGTTGAATACATTTTTTGGCTGGTAATTCCTTCATTTAATAGTTTAAATATTTGATTTCACTTCTTTCTTGCTTGTAATATTTGTGCTGAGAAGTCAGATGATAATCTAATGGGTTTTCCTTTATAGGTTACTGTCTTTTTTTCCCCTCTGGCTGCCCTGAGAATTCATTATTATTCATTTTTGATAATTTTAATATAATGCGTCTTGGAGATGGCCTTTTTCAGTTGAGATAATTGGGTGTTCTATTGACTTCTTGAATTCCAAACTCCAGTTCATTCCTTAGATTTGGGAAATTCTCATCAGCCATTTGTCTGAAAATGCTTTCTGATCCCTGTTCCATTTCTTCTCTTTTGATAATGCTCATTATTCTTGTTTCCTTTCCTGATGGTATCAGCTAGTTCTTATATTTCTCTTCCATTATTTTTCATTCTTCAATTTCTCTCTTCTTTCTGATTTATTTTTAGGTTTCTGTCTTTGATATCACTGATCCCTTCCTGCATTTGCATGACTCTTTCCCAAGCTTCCTATTTCATTCTTCATCTCTTTTAGTGTTCTTCATCTCCAAAAGTTCTATTTGGTTCTTTTTTTTTTTTTTTACAGTTTCAATTCCTTTCTAAAAAACTCGTTCTGCTGATCTAGTTGCTTTTTCAACTTCTAGAATTATTGATATGAATTATATTGGATCTCATTGAGTTTTTTTAGAAGTACAATCCTGAATTCTCTATCATTTAAGTCACATATTTCTACATCTTTAAGCTTATTTTCTGGAAATTTTTTCTCTTTCTTTCTGAGCCACCTTGTCACCTTGGTTGTTTATGGTATTTAATGGACTATTTCCCTGCTTGAGCATTGATGGAAGTGTATTCCATTTCCTTTTTCTTTTTTTCCCCAGAAAGATTTATTATATAAATGTCTCTCTTTAGCCTGTTGCTAAGAAGGTGTTTTTCTTTTGGTTTCCAGTAAGTGGCATCTAAGCCTCTTGGATTCCTGCTTTGAGACTTAATGCTTTTTTTTCTTATAAATATTAATTATGATTACTATCCTCAGTCTCAGTCCCTGTCAGTGTTAGTGACAGTTTCAGCAGCATTTGCTCAAATTCCCCTGGGGTTCCACAGTGTTTGGTCTTGGAGGATATGGGATGGGGTGTGTTCTGGGTTGGAGGATAGGGGTTCTTGTGACTTAGTCACGTGTTTTGCAACTGCAGCTGGTAATAATCAGCTGCTGCTTCTCTGTCATCCCCACTTTGCTTTCTGCCCTGATCTTTGGGCTCTGAGCTGCGTGGAGCTCAGAGATCTCTTAGACAGAGCTGTTCAGGGAACCTGCCGTACCTTCTCTCCTCCCCCTCCTCCTGCAGGGAGATCCTGCTACAAGGGGCAGCTTCTTTGTACTTCCCAATCTACCACTTAACTCCCACAGTCCTGACCTCTGGTAGCTCTTAGGTGCAGATTACTTGCTCAGATGTGTTTGTGTGTAGGTTGGATGTTATTTGTTGAGTTTTAGATGTTCAGCTTATTGTTATTCCAAGGGAAGAGATCTAGGGACATCTCTCACTCCACCGTGCTTCTGACATCTGATGATGATTTTTAACAATGATTTTTACACTAGAAAACTATTTTAAGTATCGCTTTTCAAAAGTTGAAAACTTGCTTTGAATTCCTAATCTTCAGCAGTTTGTTTGATTCTATGTTCAAGTTGCTTTTGCAATTTTTAAATTAAGTTCATCGAGGTGCTCCAATGTTATTAAGTAACCCAGTCGTGAAACCTAGATCTATCCTTCACTAAATCTGCAAAGTTGAATAATTTTCAAAATATTTTCCAATTATTAAAAAAATTCTTCTTTGGATCCTTAATGCACTTAAAACTGGAACAACAAAAAGTAGTATTCTGCTTGCATTTCTTTGTAGAAAGCTAAAAACAGAAGGTTATGTGGTTGCTTGGATTTTATTAGAGCCCACTTTGATAATATTGTTTATTGTAAAATTCATAACTATTGAGAAACATTTACATATTGAATTTTCTTCATGAATAAATAATATATTATTTGAACCTCAGGATTATCAGAATAAACTCTAGATAAAATATATATTTTAAAGAAATATTTCCATAATATCTCATTTACCTTGCTATTTATTTAATTACCAGTAGCCTTTTTACTTTCCTCCTCACAACAAAATTCCTCCAAACATTTCATTTCAAGGATTCTAAATAGTGCTGTTATCTAGCAGATATTAATGCCTGTAGATTTATTAATGTGCAATAATATTTTTTTGTTTATAGTAAGACTTTAATAATGTACTGGATTGAGGTAATCTTTCTCTTCTAACATGCTAATCTAGTGGTATTATTTATTGTTTTACTTTGATTTTTTGGTTCTAAATAGAATAATACTATTTCTAAACAGGTAGGTAAAATAGCAATTCTACAATACTAAGCCATTCTAGCATTAGATATTGTGTGTTCTTGCAATCCAAGCTTCTTGAATTTACTGATTAGATACTAATCGAAAAACAGAATTTGGTTTCACATATTTTTCTTGCACATGCCTTAAAAGTTCAAATCCTTTTCTGGGTATGGTAGACACCTTTTGATAAGGTGTTGATGTAACTTGCTTGGCACTGCTGATTCACTTAATAACGTTTCCAAACAAATGAGATATTTAAGCAAAGAGACAAGAATATTACTGTGGTTCACAAATCCAAGTTTGAGATAATGATAATTATATTGCCTAATTTCTAATCTTTTTTTTTTACTATTGTGTTTATTTTATAACTTATTTTATTTTCTTTCGAGAATATCTTTCCATAGGAGCCTCAGTATTAGTATGATATGTCTCTGTTTTGCTTACTTTTTCTTTTTTCTTAATCAGAAAGACAGATTGTTGTCCTAGGTGTAGAAATTATGGAAAATGTTTTCATGGTTTCCTTATTTTGGTGGGTAGTGAAGACATTATTTGATAGGAAACTCAGTCTCATGCAGATCTTATGAACACTATCAAGTTTCATCTTGACAGGCAATAGAGCATAGAAATTATGAGCATAGCTTCAGAAGCCAGACCATCATTTACTTATGGTACTTATTATACCACCTGGGGCAAATTACTTAACTGTTTTGGGCCTCATCTGTAAAATGGAGATGATAACTGTATCTCTCTTAAAGTATTACTCAGAGGATTAAGTGGTTTACTATGTATAAATACTTTGCCTAGAATGTAGTAAACACCAATAAATCATTATCTTCTATGACATAAAATGTGATAATTCGCTTCGGTGTTCTCTCATAAAGTGGGTATATAACCCAACTGTCTAGCCAATAGCCTCCCGCTATACCACATGGCTGCCCCTCAATATATATAATAATTTGGTTAAGACCAAATTATTATATATTTAACATCAACTCTAAAATGTGATAACAAACTGTGATTTAAACACTTTTTGAGTGAGACCTGGCATATTTTATTACTATAAAGCACTATTATAAAAGTCCACACAGTCCAAATATAAAACAACTTGATTCCTTGAGAAGTGCTCGCTAGTCTAGAAATACAATTTTGTACAATTTCCCTAATTGTACAAAAGCAGTTTCTAGTCTCATCTTCAATAAAGCAAACCTTAGAGATATTGTGGGTTTAGTTCCAAAACAATGCAATAAAACGAATATTGCCATAAAGAAAGTCACATAAATTTTTTGGTTTCCCAGTGCATAGAAAATCATGTTTACACTATATTGCAGTCTATTAAGTGCGTAATACCATTATGTCTAAAAATAATGTGCACACCTCAATTAAAATATATTTTATTGCTAGAAAATGCTAACCATCATCTGAGACTTCAATGAGTTGTAATCTTTTTAAGACTGGTGGAGGTCTTACCTTCAGTTTGTAAAAAAAAACCCAAAATATCTGTGAAGCACAATAAAATGAGGTACGCCTGTACTTCATCTCATGTTGGTGTATAGATGAAAATCAATTTTACATTTGGCAAAATTTTACTATTCTCATAATATGTAATAAATATCACAAATGGTACTCCTTGATATCTAGGTTATTGGATGATTTTTTTTTGAAAAGAAAACTATGAAAACACTTTTCATATTAAGAAATGTGTTTTAAAAAAATCATCAAATAAGCCATTTTCCAATAATCTCCATTTAAGTTCCCCTCTCCAGAAACTTATTAAGAACTAGAAAAATATGTAGTAGGTAGTGGTGGAATGACAATACTATTAAAGAAATTTTTACATCAAAGGGCTTTAAATTTCATTATATGTTAATTTTCCATCTTAAAAAAAAAAAACAAGCTATTTCTCTCATCTTAAAAAAAAAAAACTCACTCTGACCTCAATTTTACTTTCATCTACCACCCCATTTATTTTATATCTTTGGTATCTCCAAAAAAATATGTTCAAACCCAAACTCCTCTTCTTCCCTGATGAATTGATTTCATCCAATCTTCTGTGTCTCAGTTAATCACAACTCTGTTTAGACAAATTCCTTTTGTTCAGGCAAATGGGTCATTTAAGTCATCTTGGACTCCTTTCTGGTTGTCCAGTTCGCATAGAGTCCATAAAAACACCCTGTTGGCTTGACCTTCAAATTATCCCCAGAATTTGAACCATTTCTCACTACTTCCACCACCACCACCTGGTCTACCTCTCAGTTGAATAAGTACAGCCCCTCTAATTAGTTTTTCTGTTTCAATTCTTCCTCCTCAAGTCTATTCTATACACATTAGCCAGAGTCGTCCTTTTCAAAATGTTATTCGATCATTACACTTCTTTGCTTAAAATCTTCCATTGTTCTCTATTTTTCTCAGAGTAAAAGTGAATGGCTGGCAAGGGCCTTCCAGATCTGTTCTCTAGCTCTCATTTACTCTACTATAGTCAACACCAGCCTCCTCTTCATTTCTTGAGCATGCTTACCTTGGATATCTGTATGCACTTTTCTGTTGCCTGAAATGCTCTTTTTCCCTCTCCCCACCACCACATAATTCACTCCCTCTTCTCCTTCAAGTCCTTGTTCAAATGCCAGCTTCTCAATGAGGTCAATCCTGACCACCCTGGTTAATTCACAACCTATTTTGCAGAATTCCCAATCCCCTTTGCTCTACTCTACTTTTTTCTAGAATACTTATCACCTCCTAGCATTCTATATAATTGACTCATGTATCTTGTTTATTATTTATTCATGTATCATGTTTATTATTTATTATTGTCTGATAAAATGTAAGTTCCACAAGTGCAGCGATTTTGATCCAGATGTTTCATTAATATATCTCTAGCACCTAGAATAGTTTCTGCTATAAAGTCGGTGCTCAATACATTTTCCTGAATAATTGAATTTTCATAAGCTCTTTTAGATTTACAATAAATCTATCATTTTAAAATTTAGTTTTTCTTCTCCTCAGTAGGAGAGCTGTCCTTAGTGTTATATGATTCATTCAAAATTATCGTGCACAGTAAGGGAGAACAAGAGAATTCCTAGAAAGTCTTTTTATCTTCCTATAGCAGAGAATGAAGAAGGTAGTTCAAAGAATTTGGTGGCAAAGCTAAACTATTACTACATTCAAGGAAACACTATCTTAACAACTGCTGTCACTTGAAATTACATGAAATCATGCATTCTTAACTTTTCATACACTGCTATCTTCTTTTCTCAATAATCACAAAATACCAAAACTGTGTTTGTAATACTGATCAAAAATAGATGGCATTATATAATATATGAGAAGCATAAGTATACTACTCCAATAATTGTTAATGTCTATAAATAAATAAATTTGTTTTGATTAAAATTAATTTATCATTGGATGATAAACAAAATTCTCTTTGATTATATTTATCATTAATACCAAATCAATTATGGATAACATTTGCAACAGTATATGTAATTTTTAATGTTAATGAATTACTTTATAAAAGATAACTTACTTCAGATTATATGTATCATATTCAATGGAAGACTTTGGCACTGCAGGGATCATATAAAGAAATCCAAGATGTTCATTTTCACGTATTATTTTAATGATTTGCAAAGGATTACGAATGTTGGCTTTAACGACTTCTTCTCGGTCTTGGAAAATGTACTTAGGGTAAGTTGAAGAACTAGTTTCATGGAGACCTCTTCTTCCAACACTGGCACGTGGCAGTGTAGGAGAGGGAGAGAACGCCTCAGCAGAGGGCTGTTTGATTTAAATAAAACCAAATATTAAAAAAAATAGTTTTTGCAAAAAAAAAAAAACTATACAAAATGATAAAATATTAGCCTCAAGGACCAATTACTACACTGCCTAAGATATCCAGGGATCAAAGCAAGCATTTTAGAAATGAAAATTTTCAAACAATTGTTAGGCAGTGATATTCCTTCTCAGTACTCCCTGTGTACTCAGTGTCAGATCCTATCGCTATTCCCTCTCCTATACTTCAAGACATATTACGTCAAAATACTATCAGCTCTCTGGTGTTCATGGAAGCCCACCTTTATCCTTGCTCAGATGCTCTGCATCTACCCTGATTGTGGCCTCTCCCCACAACCTCTTTGCCTTGTTTTGACAACCTGATGCTTTTCAATGAGTGAAATTTTAGAAAGCTGTTATCATTAACTCATAATAAAGGATAGTTTTTCTGTGAATGTCAGAGGTGGTTACTTTCAGTATTAGAAAACATTATGTAATAGCCTTGAAGAAGCATACATGTTAATAACTCAAAATTGCCTGTTTTGGAGACAGAAAAAATTCAAATGTGCATATGAATTACCTGCGTGTCCTGTTAAAATGCAGATTCTGTCAATCAGTCTGGAGTGAAGCCTGAGATTCTGCATTTCTAACCTGCCCCCAGGAAATGTGGATACTACTGACCCATGGACCATGTTGAATATCATGTCTACACCATGTTCACATCATTGGGCTTTGCTCTATTCTTTGGGTTCCAGTGTTTGCATTCTCAATGCCATTTGCACTTTGTTCCTCCTCGACAAACTTTGGGGTAGCATCACGCACATCCTCTCCTCCTATGGAGGAGGTTGATAACTTTCTCTGAGGAAATTTGACACAAGACAGTCATCTAATAGTCATCACTTTGTATTTCTGGCAATATAGAGGTAACTGGCTTTAAGATAAAAGAATCACCATCACAGACATGCTTTATTGAATAATTGATATAAATACTTAAATGATATCTTTATTGCCTGCTAGAATAGCCAATAGAGGTTGCCACCTCTACAAGAGACTTATTATCATATGCTCTGTGGAACAACTTCCCCAGAAAGTTTGTATTGACAAGGATCATTATTCTCCATCTTTAAATAAATATACCACGCTGAATAGAAGTTTGAGAAGAGAATCCTGGAAACTTCAGAGATGAAGGAAATAACATCTTTGAAGCCAAGAGATAAAAAGTCCTTCTTTCCTTTATTGGCCAGAGATTACAGCAAGGGCACTGTTTTCTTACGTAAACAGAGAATATACACATTGCCTTGTTCCAATGTTTCAACAGGGCTATAGTTAACTTTAATACTTTTAAGAGGATATAGTATTAATGTTTTAATAGAAAATATATTTTCTTTATTATTTCCTTTAAAGAGTTTTACTGCATTCTTAAATGAAAGATTTCTTCAGCAATAGGCCTATACATTTTCATCTGAGTACCATTTTTAATTACACGCATACTTCAGAGATATTGTGAGTTCAGTTCCAGCCCACCACAAATGAGATTCTGTCTTAAAATGCAGAGTTATCTTCTGGATTGCAGGTTAGAAATGCAGAATCTCAGGCTTTGTTCCAGACTGACTGACTGACAGAATCTGCATTTTATGTTATGAGTATTATAATAAAGGAAGTTGTAATCTTTTTGCTGGTGAAGGCTCTTGTCTTTCATTTGTAAAAAAACACAATGCCTATAAAGCATAATAAAGCAAAGTGCAATAAAATGGGGTTTGCCTGTATGTAACTCAGTGGGAATATGTGATTCAATTTAAGTCACATCAGTTTAGATTTTGCAGGGGTGGGAGGAGAAATAAAGGAAGCATTATATAACTGAGGCTATATAATTTTGTACAATTTATCATATAATATCATTCTCTCAGAATAATTTCACCCAAATCCACAGTGAGCCTCCTTCTAGTTGGCTTTTTAAGCCCCCAGCTCTCCCACCTTATCTGCTATGCTAACTTTCCACTTGCTTCTCCAAGCTTAGTGCAATCCTCCATGGTAGCTTTTCCTCTATTGACCATCCCCTGAACACCAGGTGTAAGCATTTCTTCTATCTAGGTATCCATCATTTTATATATTAAATAATCAATGAAAGCTGTTATTACATCTTGAGTGTTCACTGTCCATCTGCCCACCTCCAGATTCTGAAATACTTGAGGACAGAGATTGTCCCCAACTCTTCATTTCTACTCCAATGCCTGAAAGACAATTAGCACTGAAATGTTTAACAAATGTCAAAGGATCCTCTCAATAAAGAGCTCAGAGAAATCTTAGCTCTATTGGTATTTTTATTGTGTGTGTCTTCCATACTTTCTCCTATTTCTGTTCCTTTCTTTAATTATCTACAAGTATTTATATAAAACCATACTCTGGTGATTTCTCCCCAGAGTTACTGCTCACTTATTGCTTGCAAGGCAAATTCACCACTGTACATTTCTCAACAGTTACAAAAGTTGTGTTTCATCAGTTTCCATTTTATTGTCCTTTACCAAGGTCTTCAAAAATTGCCATTTTTGGGAATAATGATGAAAATTTCATAAAAGTTAAAACACCATTACATCTTCTTTTTAACATATAAAAAGAGATCAGAAGACACTGTACAGATGCTAAAAGTTTCCTTGATGATTTTCCTCTATTGTCCAAATTTTCCTTTAATAGGAAAAACTGAGAAATATTGTATTTCTCAAATCCATTATGCATCCTAATAGAAAAAGATTTTGCCACTATTCTTATGAGTTAAAAGTATGTTAGCAATGTTATATAAAACTAAAATTAAATTAAAAGGATCAATGAAGTACTTTAAATACTATACCTGTTGTGTTTTTTTCACATCTTTATGTTCAAGAAACTGATTAAGTGATTTGGTAGAACTTTCTTCAGTGCTTCCTGAAGGTTTTAAGATTCCAGAACTGATCAATTGAAATCGATTCTGATCATGTATGTATTTCGGCTTCTTATGATCTTGGTAGATTTTTAACACTGGCTTTGGGAGATAAAGAGTCATGTTAATCTTTTTAATTTTAATGTGAACTTGTTTTATTCTTCACTACCTTTGAACTCTATCCTTGTTGAAAAATTATTTCCTCCTGAGACTTATTTCCAATCCAAACCACAATCATTGTAGCAGCTACCATCATTGTCTGTCTATGGCTTATTGCTTGAATAGACTTTTCTAGTTGGTTTCCATTAATTCTGTACTTTAAATACTACAACAAGTACTGTGAGAAGAAGCATACAATCCTCTCTTCCCAAAAGTCATTAATCACTTCCCATAGTCATACTGATTGATGATCTGAAACAATTGTGGCAATATCTTATGACAATCTAATTTTAAATTAAGGTAGTAAAAATTCAGTTTTTAATATAATAAATGAAATCAAGAAATTCACCATAATGGCTTAAAGTTCTAAGCATTACGAGTTTATCATGATAGCTAATTTATTACATATGAGAATAAAAAGAAAAAGCTTGAGAAAGTACAGTAAATAGTTGTTAAGTTTTCAGGTATGTGTAAATTACATTTGATTTGGGATAAAAATCTCTCTTGAGTCACTCATTGAAGAAAAGATGAACTGGTGCTATAGGATGGGGGGCGGATCTCAGCTGTATAACAGTGTAGAAAAACACTGTTTTTCTACAGAATCACAAGTTAAGAAGGGGTAATGGGGTTCCAAAATGGAGGTGTATGAAAACCCTGAATTCACCTCCCACACCGAGTATACACTTACATATAGAGCAACTCCTCCTGAAGCACAGCTGAGGGCAAATTTAACAGCTTTGCACAAAAAATTAGAGTGGGACCACATAGAGAAGGGTAGGAGAAATGGAGATGCAGTAACTGTGGGAATCCTTCTCCAATGAGGCAACCTTCAGTGAGGAGGAATATCACTTAGGGGCCCATGTGCACTTACTTGCCCTAGGGCATGGCAATAAAAGGTTGTTTTAAAGCAGCAGTCACCAAACTTTTTTGCATCAGGAACTGGTACTCCAACGAGAATTTAATGCTTGATGAACTGAGGTAGAGCTGAGGTGGTGATGCTAGCACAGGGGAGCGGCTGCAAATACAGACAAAACTTTTCTTGCTTGCCTGCCACTCACCTCCTGCTGTGCGGTCTGGTTCCTAAAAGGCCACTGGTACCATTCCACAGTCTGGAGTTTGGAGACTCCTATTTTAAAGAGCACCTATATCATAGGTGAAAAAAAAAACTATTTACTAATCCCCTCAGATGACTGTCAAATGGGTGGGAAACTGCAGAAACTCTCCAATAAATGGAGAAGGAGCCAATGAATGCCATTGCTTATGTTCTCCCTCCACCTAGAATCAGGGGTACCCAACCCCTGGGCTGCAGACCAGTACCAGTTCGTGACCTATTAGGAACCAGGCCACACAGCAGGAGGTGAGCAGCAGGCAAGTGAGCGAAGCTTCATCTATATTTGCAGCTGCTCCCCAGCACTAGCATCGTCATTTCGGGTCCACCTCAGATCATCAGGTATTAGATTCTCATAGGAGAACTGGTCCTAGATGCCAAAAAGATTGGGGCCTGCTGACCTAGGTAGCATGGGTGGGAGCTTGGTCCAAGTCCTCTCCAGTCTACAAGGCTGTCACAGAATGTTCTGGGCCACCTCAGCCAGTACCCACTCCAGACCCAGCTAGCTGACCTGACAAGGTACCCCGGAAAGCATCTTTTCTGACCACAATAGTATGAAGCTAGAAATTAATTATAAGAAGAAAACTGGGGGAAAAAAACCCCACGAACATGTGGAGATTAAACAACATGCTACAAAACAACCAATGGGTCAATGAAGAAATAAAAAAGAAAATAGAAACTATCTTGAGACCAATAAAAATGAAAATATATTTTTTCAAAGTCCATGCAGCTAAAGCTGTTCTAAAAGGGAAGATCATATAGTGAAACAGGCCTAAATTCAGAATCAAGAAAAGTACCAAATAAACAATCTAATTTTAGACCTATAGGAACTAGAAAAAAACAAAACCCCAAAAAGTTAGTAGAAGGGAAAAAATAATAAAGATTGGAGCAGAAATAAACAAAAGAGACTAAAAATAATAATAAAAAAGACCAATGAAATTAAGAGCTAGTTCTTTGAAAAGATAAATAAAATTAATAAAACTTTACTCAAACTCATAAAGAAAAACAGAGAGAGCCCAAATAAATAAAATCAGAAATGAAAGGGTGAAGTTACAACCAACACCACAGAAATACAAAGGATCATAAGAGAATACTGTGAACAATTATATGGCACCAAATTCAGCTTAGAAGAATTAATACATTTCTAGAAATATACAACCTTCCAGACTGAACGAGGAAGAAATAGAATATTGGAAAAGATCAATTACAATATCAAAATTTAATCAGTAATAGTAATAAAAAAAACTCCCAACAAACAAAAAGCCCAAGATCAGACAGCTTTACAGGTGAAGTCTACCAAGCATTTAAGAAAGAATCAATACCTATCCTTCTCAAACTATTTAAAAAGCCTGAAGAGGAAGAAACACTACTAAACTCATTTTATGAGGCTGGCAGTACCCTGATATCAAAACCAGACACAGAGACTAAAAAATAAATAAATAAATAAATAAATAAATAAATAAATAAATAAATAAAATTACAGGCTAATATCCCAGATGAACTTAGATGTAAAAATTCTCAACAAAATATTAGCAAATCAAATTCAACAATAAATTAAAGGATCATACACCATGATCAAGTAGGATTTATTCCAAGAATGCAAGGATGGTTAAACACCCAAAAATCAAACTATGTGAGACACCACATTAACAAAATGAAGGATAAAGATCATATGATCATCTCAGAAGATAGAAATCATTTAACAAAATTCAATATCCATTTATGATAAAAACTGTCAACAATGTAGGCATAGAGAGAACATACCTCAACATAATAGAAACTAAATAAACCCACAGCTAACATACTCAAGTGGTGAAAAGCTAAAAGCTTTTCCTCTGTGATCAGGAACTAGACAAGGAAATTAACTTTCACCACTTTTAATCAACTTAGTATTGGAAGTTCTGCCCACAGCAATCAGACAAGAAAAAGAAATAAAAGTCATCCAAATTGGAAAGGAAGAATTAAAACTGTTCCTACTTGCAAATTACATGATACTGTATATATAAAAACTCTAAAGACTCCAGCAAAAAACTATTAGAATAAATAAATTAAGTAAAATAGTAGGATACGAAATTAATATACAGAAATCTGTTTCATTTTATACAATAAAAATAAACTATCAAAAAGAGAAACTAAGAAAACAATTCCATTTATAATTGTATCAAAAGTATAAAATATCTAGAAATAAATTTAACGAAGGAAGTGAAAGACCTATTATGAAAACTACAAGACATTGATGAAACAAATTGATGATGATATAAATAAATGGAAGGATATACCATGTTCATGGTTTGAAGAATTAATACAGTTAAAATGTTCATACTACCCAAAGATTCCAAGCAATCCCTATCAAAATTGCAATGACAGTAATCTGGGATTTGTTCAGATGACATCTCCTCAGGGAAAGCTTTGTAGTTACCCAGTCTAAAGTAGTCTGCCATTTGACTCCACCACATTTCCTATATTATTTTCTTTAAAAAAATTTTTTAATTAAGTTTATTGGGGTAACATTGGTTAATACAATTATATCATTTTCAGATGTACATTATAATTTGACATCCGTATATTCTATTGTGTGTTTACCACCCAACGTGCAGTTTCCTTCGGCTACCATGTATTTGATCCCCTTTACACACTTCATGTATTATTTTCTTAATAGCACCTAATATTAGATGACATTGTTCAGTCTATTTATTTATGATTACTATGTCAACAGGAATCTGCCTGCTTTGTTTATTGATGCATCCTTAAGGCATGACCCAGAGGTACATAATACACATTTAATATACATGAGTATATTGCAGTGATGATGAATACAATAACTTTAGTCATCAAGAATTAATAATACACTTTCACAAAGTGAAAGTTAATATGTTAGAGAGAAATAAATGTAAAATGTTTCCTACTATTTTCAAGGAAAAAATAGTAGAGAGGCCTTGACACCCCATACAACATGTAGTTTAGGCATCCTGCCCTGAAAAGAGGGCAGCAGGAGTTAGTGCCTCACATACCTGGCAAATGGAAGTTCAGTGTCAACTCTACAACATCTGTTGCTTCACAATTTTTGTCCATGAATTGTACTGGTTGTGTAGTTTTTTTCATATTTAAGGTGTAAATTTATTTATTAAAATTTGGAACTAATCTCTAGGTTAATTTTTTAACATAATAAAAATAACAAATCAGCACTATGGATCCTCAAGAATGTTTTCCTTCAAAAGGAATCAGTATGTAAGTTTCAGAAACAATGGAATAAGGGTTAGTATTCATAATATATACTTTAAAAAATCTCAAAAATTGATAAAAAAGGCAAACCACCTAATTTTAGAATGGACAAAGGTTATGAAACAGAATCCACTGAATAACTAACACATATGCCAATGAATTAGTGAACATATATTTAATTAAGATATATTAATAAGATGAAAATATACACTAATGAGAATATACATTAATAATATGAAAATTACAACAACATAAATCCATTTTAACCTATCAGTCTAGCAAAAATCAGAGAACTGATAGCATCAAACTTGATAAAGATGTGGGTAAATGGGCCCTCTCATACACCATAGGTGGAAAGGTAAACTGGTTAAACCTTAGAGTGCAATTGGGCAATATTTTTCAAAATTAAAAATGTACATATTTTATGATCTATAAAATGCTACTTCTAGGAATCCATCTTTATCTGTACAAAGAAAAAACCATTCAATGCAGCATTATTTGAAATAGCAAAACAATAACAAAACAAAAAGGAAATAATCTGATCTCCCATTAATAGGAGACCAAGTAATGGATACTATCATATGGCATATCTGTGAAACAACATACAATGCAGCTGTTAGAAAAGATGTCTCTGTATACGTGGATTGGAGAGATTTCTATATGTTTAAGTGAAATAAGCACTTTGAAGATCAGTGTGTATTGCATAATTTTATTTCAAAGCTATATTTATTTACATATATATATGTAATAAACACATAAATAAACACATAAACACATAAAGCAGCCCGAAGGGCAACCACAAACAATAGTAGCTAATGTCTGAGGGTGGAAGTGAAATTTTTCACTTTTTACTTTTCGTACTTTCAGTGCTCCTTTACATGGATTTATAATTATCTGAGGATACAAATAGATCTTAAAATTAAGTATTTTCAGACATGCACAAAATTATTCAGGATGTTAGGCATTTACTTTAATAATAATAAATCTATAGTACTAAAGGCATACCTCATTTTATTGTGCTTGCTTTATTGTGCTTTGCCCATATTGTGTTTTCTACATATTGAAGGTCTGAGGCAACCCCACATTGAGCGAGTCTATTGGCACTATTTTTCCAACAGTTTCAGATGACGGTTAGCATTTTTTGCTATTGTACCCTTACTAGACTACAGTATAGTATAAATATAACTTTTATACGCACAGGGAAAGAAAAAAAATTGTGTGACTCACTTTATTGCAATATTCACTTCACTGTGGTGGTCTGGAACCAAACTCACAATATCTCTGAGGTATGCCTGTGTACATAGAACTATGTATAGTACTCTAACTGAAGTTCCCAGTATTAAATGCTACCCTAATATCCAAAAGAGCCTTACAATCTACAGAGTTAAGTATCTGTATTGTACATAATCCTAGAGATTTATTCACCAGAAAATTTCGTTCACCACCATATCTTTCTCACCTCAAACTGTTTAGAACTCAATGTTTTTTGAATAATCAATTGTGTTTACAACTTCATAAACAAGTCTTATCTTTTTGGTTTTCATTTCTTCTTTGTTAAGAGTCTAGAAAAACTTCTATCCTCCAAAACAATTTTGCAACTTCCTCTGTAGCCAAAAGTAGCTAAGATGCCGATTTTCAAACTTACCAGAGGCTCTAGTTTTATAGGCTGCTGTCGTTTTCTTGTCCTCTCCTGGGCTTTTGTATTGTGCCTAAATACCAGGAGTTGTGTAGCAGATTCATTTTCTGTGGGTGTTATAAAATTCAGTTTTCCCTTTGCTTTAAAACTACTCAGTCTTCTGAGAGCAGGGTTTTCCACCTGCTTGTCAATATTTTTTAGGGTAAAGTCAGTCTCTGAGTCATGAAAAGCCATCCTCTCTCCTGAAAGAGTAGGGTCAGGAAAAGACAAATGATGAGTAGAGCAAAGGCTTGAGGATGTGGGGTTCGTGGAGGAGACTTACGAATTTCCGAGAGCTGAATTTGCTAAAGCCTCGACCTGAGAAAACCCATCAAAATTACCCCATTCTTCCCAAACTGAGGACTTAAACCAGAAGAATAAAAATTAGGAACTGTACCTGGCCTTCAAGAAGCCCTGTAGCTGGGGTGGAACCTAGGAATATGCAGTTCTAACAAGGTATTGGGTGATGCTGTTACTGCCACTGATTTGGGGGACCATATTGGTTTAGATTGGAAGGATGAAGAGAAATGCAATTAGTATTGAGATTAATGTTTCTTACCCTTGAGTATGCAAAATATTTCCAGGGGAGCATTTTTGAAATGCTGGTAATTCTAATACAACAATCTTAGAAATACAATCATGAAGAAAGCAAACGACGGCAAAAGAGAATTGAGGGCTAAATCCTACAATAGTCTTTCTGGAGCTTTTGTGTGCGTGAGAATCGCTTAAGGAACTTGTTAAAATGAAGGTTATGATTCATACTCATTAAGTAGCAAGATCCTAGAACACTAGAACTAGAGCCTTTTGTAGTGGTCTTGCATCCTCATTACCACTCAGACTCCCACCCCACCACATAAGCAGAGATACTTCTCTTCAAAATGGTATTATAGGTCTTAAACCAGGAATCAGCTGCCCTAGCTTGTAGCCTAAATCAGTACTGGCCAATCAAAATATAATGCAAGTCTCCCATGCAATTTTAATTTTTCAAGACACCACATTCAAAAACATAAAAAAAGAAACAGGTGAAATATGCTTTAATATATCCAAAATATTATCATTTCAACGTGTAATATAAAGCTCATTAATGTGATATTTTATTTTTTGTTACTATGTCTTCAAAATCCAGTATGTATTTCACCTTTAGAGCACACATCAATGCACCCATGTTGACTACTCAGTGTGAGATCTTAGACAAGTCTTGCTATTCCTCACTTTCCATCCCTTTAAAATAATAGGTAGGTAGTAGGGAATCACTGAAATGCCTTTCCATCGATTTTTCTAAGCCTCTCTGAATCCCTCCTGAAATGCTTTGAAAGCCATGCTGCCTTTGGCCTGTAAGTCGGAGCACAGCCCCACAGTTCGATTCCTCAAGACTCACCAAGTCAGACTAGAGCAGCCACCGCCGCCTAGGGTCTCCAAAGACTGAGCAAAGCAGAGCTGGGAGTAGAAAGCTGGTGGTAGCTGGGAATGTTTCCCGTTGCCTAGCAGCCAGCAGGCCTCTACCTATGTGCACTGCGCCTGTGCGCGACATATCGCCATGGCAACGCCTCGGCCAACGGCAGCTATAGGTTCAGGAGCTCGTCGGTCAGGAGAGCCAATCAACGTCTCTGGAACATTTCCTACATCGGTAGTTGGTGAAGAATCCGCACTCTACCCACCGGCTTTCTCCTCCGCGCTGGTCTCCAAACACTGCTCAAGCGGCTAGGCAGGGCAGCCGAAGGAGGTGGCTCAGTTCGTTCTTTCTCTTAGCAACGACTCGTGCTCTTAGTCCCTCTCTTCTGCAGAAATCTTTTCTGTTTCTCTCTTTAAGAAGCTTAAGACTGACTGACTTGATGTTCGCTTTAATCTAACTTTCTCTGGTTAGAAGAATCAAGAATCTCTGTAGAGGGAGGTGCGTTGCGTAGGCAGTTCACTCTCAACCGGAGCGACCATCCTGCATCATTGCCCCACCATCCATCTCTTCCCCGGAGTGTCCTAAGGCTCAAGGACCGCGGTGGGCTCTTCCTCTCTAACTACACCGTGTTTTTTTTTTTTTTTTTAAATCATTCTTTTCCAACTGGAAGATAATCTAGTGTCACACATAGCACGAGCCCATGTTGCTGAGTCTCCGCATCCTGTTTACCAAAGCAGACCTCGGATCTTGTTCTGACATTTCTACCCACCTGATTAATTGCCCTAAAGAGATCTGCTAATGCTGCTTGGAGGCGATCCCACCGAAACTCAGCGCGGGTTGCTAACTGAAGATGTTATCGCACTTAGTGTTAAGGGAAAGCACCCCTTTCATCTGCCTTGAGGAAATGTTACGCCAGATGGTAGAGTCTTGGTTTTCAACCATCCCTCCAAGGTGACATACTCACCACTGGAAACTCATTATCTTCTGCGCTTTTTGGTCCCCCCTCCCGCCCGCTTTGTTTTACCATGATATCTGTATCTTGTCTTGAATGCCACTCCCTATATGAAATGCACTACCTATCATAGAACCTGCATTTTTTCATATCCAGGTATATATTTTACATGCTAGATATAACACTACCTACACTAACGATAGCGCTGGTATGGAGATTACAAATCACTTAGTCCAACTTCCCCAATTTGATTAACAAGAGAACTGAGAGAGAGAGAGAGAGAGAGAGAGAGAGAGAGAGAGAGAGACATTTAATCTAGGTCAGGCAGCCAGTTGACCTGTTTCTACAGAGACAAAAGACAAAAGTAGAATATCAGTCTTCTAATTTCTAATAGAAACTGGTAGCAGCAAGGGAGTAACTTCAGTTTAGAAACAACTTAGAAAAACCTCAAATATAGACAAAACAAACGCAAATTCCCCAGAGGTGAAGGTTACAAACAAAGCCAATCAAAGCCAAAAATTTAATAATTTTATTATATATAAACTACAAATTAAAAGAAGTGCAAAGCCAACCTAATATACTAAAGCCAACCTAATACATTAGTAATATATTATATTGCACAAAATGATAATAATATGCAATGTTAGACAATCCAAAAAATATATTTCATTTCAAATGTGCAGTGAATATTTTAATCTGTTCCCTTCAAAGTTTTTGTAGTGAAGACAAAGGTCATTGCTCCTTAGTCCCAGAATTTCTTTTTTAGTAAATGAAGATGACTGTATTCTAATGTTACCTTATATAGTTGAGAACATTCCAAGATCCAAGGAGACTGGAGGATAGAAGATATAGACACATAGAATTTTATGAAGGTATCGCTATATTAAACACTACTCATCAAATCTCTCCAAGCTTACTGTCTTAATATGGCAAGATGTCAACTTATTAATATCTAAATACTTACTAAATCAGTGCAGACAGACAAGAACTTTGGGGATAGCCTGTTGATTTTTTTCATAGATCCTATAAATAACAATAATTGTTACTATTGGGTGCTCCCTATGTGCCAGATACTGTGCTATATACTTTCCATTCATTCTCTTATACATATCCAACAAAACTGAAATTCCCATTTCATAGTTAAAGAACTAGGCTGTGAAAAGTTTGCAATAACTAGATTATGAAAGGTCACATCTTTAACAGTTAAGGTAAAAATAGTTAAAATTTATTGAACATTAAGTTAAGATTTATGTATTGAGCCATTTGTGAAGTGCTTTTCACCACTACACTAATCATTGCAACAACTTTATATTATTTTAGAGGTATTATTGTACCTACTCCGCCAGTAGAAAAATTGAGGCTTAGAGAAGTTACATGACTTAACCCAAATCACTCCAGAGGTGGTAACTTAAACAGTTAAATTTCTATAAGATTTTGAGAGCAAGAAGATTGAATCTTGGAATTTTACCACTGGATGTATGGTAAACTATATTCTGAAAAATTCCTGAATCAAAGTTCCTATCTAGTCAGATAAATTCCAAGGCATATTTATTTTACTGTATTGCTGAGTTCATGAAAATACGGGAATTCTTAAGGGTACAAACAATGAAATGAAACCAGAGAGATAAGTAACATAGAAGCTGTGTCCACCTTGCTAGCAAAAGCCCATACAAGGAACATATGGCTTTGGGGATTAATACTGAGTGGGGATAGAAGACTGGCCTACTTTAATCTACCTAAAATGAAGGAGATAAACTTTAAGTTACTACACCCATCTGAGATCCTTGGTACAACCATTCTTTCAGCAATAGGTTGGACTAGGAAAAAAAATGGCAGTGAAGAAAGTTTGCAAGAAAACCAGTATGTCCCTACCTACAGCTCTAGATGTGGGAAAAAAGTTAAAAATACAATAAAAGTTAAAGATGAATAATCTCCTTAAAAAATTTGAAAACATAAGCTAGCTCTCGCCAGCTTTGGATTTAGAGTTTATACTCCCTATATGGTCTGGGGAAAAAAAATACAAGCCACTAAGAATATTTATCAAGAGAAAAGCATCATCAACTCTCACCTCTTAACAATCTCACAAGTTAGTTTCAGCCAAATATAAATACACAGTAAAAAATTAGCAAATATAGAAGAAAACAAGCCACCCAAAAGGTGGGCTTCTCACCTTTGATCACTTTCATTTATAGGAAATATATTTCTATGCCACTGATGGATGGTTCTATTTGTCAGAAAGGACTTTTTTGGTAGATGTCAAAATCTACTTTCTTGCCAGTTCTGCAAACTGCCTTCATAATCTCTAAAAATATTTGAAGGCAGAAATGTTCTTTCCTAATCTTTCTTCTTTAACTTCCTCCAAACCTCCTAGTTTCTTTAGTTTATGTATGATATTGTTGCAGAATGCCTAATAATTCTACAATAAAAATAACTTACAGAACTGAAGGTGAGAATCTAGATGTGGCATAATATAATAAACATAGTTAGAAAATGACTTCCTGTATCTAGAAATTCTGTTAATGACTTCCTTTTCTTCCTGAAAATCAGATCTTGGTCAGCATCTTCATCAAATGCTGTATCATAGAGAACCTGTGTCCAGCAAACAAATCAATGCTGATAGTCCCAGGGCCTCAGGTCATTTACGTGTGACCACTGATGTTGCCTTGAATTTAGAAAGACCAACATGGGAGTCCTGGATAGGGGCCCCCAGTTGAGTCAGACTTCTGTCCCTCCCAAACTCTTCTCCCAGCACCATATTCTTTAGCAGAGACTCTTCTTCCTTCAGTGTGGCTGTCAGGGGAAACCACCAAATCTCACCTGCTGCCTCTGATCTCAGCCTGTCCACTCTGTTCGCCTTTGGCTCCAAGCTCAGCCCAATGACAATTATTCCTGTCCTCCTTGGTGTGGCCTCATGCTTGACCACGTGACACACCCTGTGTGCCATGGTGGGGAGTCCTTGACTGTTATCTTGGTCTCTTAAAACTAATAAGCAGTCTCCTCTGGCCCAGTCTCAGATCAGTTCTCCTTCTCTGAATATTCAATCTTAGCAACTCATGCCTTATTATGAAATAAATGTTTGGGGTTTCTCTCTCACTTTCTCCTTCTCTGCCATCTGTGGACACAGAAGGTGGCTGTCTGCAAGCCAGAAAGAGTGTCCTCATCAGAAACTGAATGGGCCAGTACCTTGATCCTGGACTTCCTAGCCTCCAGAACTGTGAGAAATAAATGTCTATTATTTAAGCCATGGTATTTTGTTATAGCAGCCCTAGCTGACTAAAACATCCTTTTACTCACATTTGAATCTGAAGCTGTAATGTCTTCAAAAGCCATCCAATCTGGCTTTTGTCTGGACTATTTGTTTTACTTGCAAAGCCATTGGGTCTTCTGGTACCTATTCCATCTGGAATGTTTTAAAGACATTCAATAATGACTATTTTACATAACTCTTTAACTCCAGGATTTAAATTTAAATCACCTAAGTTTGGCCAAAGTGCTTGTTCATAGAGTTTAAATTGGCACATTTTGGAAATTTTGCAGACTTTGTTGATTTTTGAAAGCTATGAATACCCTTTGGAGATGGTTTCTCTTTTAGAATGCTGCCTTAAAAATATTTGATCAGTGACACACAGATTTTTATATAAAGATTTTATTGATGTTACATTTAAATAAAATATAATATCCAAACTATGATACAAATTTAATTGTCATAGCCAATTAAAACAATGGAATAGAGCTGTAATGACATGACATGGGGAAATATAATCAATATATTAAGTAAAAAATGTGAGTTTCAAAATATTGTGCATGGTGTTATCCCATTTTGTTAAAAGAATTAAACATATAATATATAGTCCATATATACAGTGTAGAATCTGTATACATACATATGTTGTCTACATAGAATGATATTTTGATTTATAATAAAAAATATGCATTTGGTCCTCATCCACTCTTCCTGGCACAGAGTTCTTAAAACCCTTGGAATTTTCTAAGTGATGAGCATCATAAAAGTGCCTGTTGTTATGGTAGTAAAGTGACTTTTGGAACTAAGGATGAGGGCTGGTTGCCAGGGGAACCAACTATGTGATTAGAGAGTTGAAACTTCCATTCCCATCCCATTGACATACAGAAGGGGAAGAGGGGCTGAATCAATCACGAATGGCCAATGATTTAATCAGTCATACCTATGTAATGAAGTCTCCACAAAAATCCAGAAGGACAGCGTTGAGGGAGCTTCCTGCTTGGTGAACACATGGATATTTGTGGAGAGTGGCATGCTAGAGAGAGAATGTTGAAGTCTGAGTCTTTTCCCATACCTTGCTCTATGTAGATCCTCCATTTGGCTGTTCCTGAATTATATCCTTTTACAGTACACTGATGATCTAGTAAATGTCATGTTTCTCTCATACCTGTGAGCCACTCTAGCAAATTAATTGAATGGAAGGAGGGGTTGGAATCGCCAGTCTAAATCTGAGTTTGCAACTAACTTTCAAAATGAAGTGGGTTGGGGGCCAGTCTGTGAAATTAAGTCCTTAACCCGTGGAATCTGACTCTATCTCCAGGTAAAAAGTGTCAGAATTGAGTTGTATTGTAGGGCACTCAGCTGGTGTCTGAGAATTAATTGCATGTTGGTGTGAGAATACCCACTCATGCACATGTGTGCACACATACATACACATGTTGGAATTGGGATCAGAATCTTAATAGCATACAGCAGGGGTGAGCAAACACTGTCTTCTGGGTGAAATTCAGACTGCTGCCTGTTTTTGTAAATAAAGTTGTATTGGAATACAGCTGCACCCATTTATTTACGTATTTTCTTTGGCTGTTATTGCACTATAACAACAGAGTTAAGTAGTTGTAACAGAGACTATATGACCCACAAAGTAGAAAATATTTACTATCTGGTCCTTTAAAGAAAAAGTTTGCTGAATCTTGCTATACTATATAGACAATATAAAAAATAGTCACCAAGTCAAGATAAATTACCATGCAAATTTTAGTAGATTAAATATTCTGGGAAAATTTTTATTGCTATCAACTTTTGCCAGTCTGATTTTGCAGTCTGTAACATTATTTTTTATTGTTTTAAGATGTGTTGGAAATCAGCTAATACCAGAAATACTAGAGAAATAGTGCTTTCAAATGGTAAGGAGAGAGTGACACACAGTGGACATTAGCAGGAAGCTCTGAGGCTTACATTCCCCAAGGTCCTGAGATATTTGCATAAAAAGTGTTGAAAAGATTATTCTTGCATACTCTAGGGCAAATGTGGCATTTTTAATATACCCAACAACTTTACCCTCCTTAAAAGAAAACCCTATTACACAAGTTTTTACTTTATAAACTCAGAGAAATTAGGATGAGAAGAGAGATGTTTATAAATATTTGGACCATCAAAAGCAGAACTATGAATAGTAAGTTATTAAATGGACACAGAAATGGTAGATTCTAAGTAAAAGTGGGGGAAAGATAATAACTAACCAGCTATACACTAGAGAATCTCCAAAAACTCTGAAATTGTTGGTAACAGACATCTCTGGGAATATGAGCTTAAATAAGGAGATTGGTCGACTACCTGTTCAGAAAGTGATTGGGTCTTCAGATCTATTCTACCATCCCCAATTCCAGCAGAAGACTGGTAATTTATTTTCTGGGTGAGATAAAACAGAGGATCTCTAGACTGAGGAACGCGAGGTACATTTGAGGGTACCATACTGTAAACAGTGGGATTACCTGAATGTGGGCATATGAGATATTGGGATCGCCCAATGATCTTTTCCTTCGTAGCTCCCAGGATGGTGGCATAAGAAGCCCAATTGTCTCAATTTTCCTAGGACCGATGGTGTTCCTAGAATGGGGACTCTCAGTTTTAGTACTGGGACATTGCTGAGCAAACCAGGATGTGTTAGTCACCCTAGTCTCAAACATTGACAGTCAGATAGTTTGGGTCAGGAGACCAGGAACATCTCTGGGAAATCTGACCAGCCTAAGGGGCAAGATCTGAGTGTACAGATAGTGGAGGTTCTATAATTAAATGGTCTAGACAGATCAACTTTGTAGTGAAGCTCACAGCAAATAAGCTCTGCTTGGGTGTGTGAAAGTTCCAATCATGCTTTTAGATAACCATTTCTCTTCCCTTCCCCAAAATATGCAGACAAAAAGATTATTAGACAATTCAAGAAAAGCATCTTTCACACAAAAGATAGAAACCAAAACATTCAAACAGAAGAAAAAAAAACTTGAGAAGTAAGCATATGACTCATTCCAACTCAAGTTGGAATGAGGAGTCTTTCTCTTGGATTTTAAAAAGTGGATCTGAGATAGAGAATCTTCTTTTTTCTCCCTAGCCATGATGCTATTAGAAGCCTGGAGGTCCTGGAGGCCATATTTCCCCCTATTAAAAAAATAATAAAAATAAATAAATAAAAAAGAATAAAAAAGTAAAGAAAAAAGAAAAAGACACAGTTGGCCACATAGAGAAATATTAGTGAGAAAGGGACTCAATCTAGAGTTCTGATAGCTTTCCACGCCATGATCCATTATCTTTAAGGCAATCTCTGCTTTTTTTCAAAGTTTGATTGTTGTATGAAGAAATAAATTCCAACACTTTAAAAAAAGCGTAAGTTTGAAGAGACTTTTTGTCATTTACGACCAACTTGTCCTGGCATGCCTCAGGTATGACATTGCCTCTTCTACAGGTCTGCTTTTTTTGATCCATACTCTATATCTAGGAAGTTTCTAAGTCAGCTTGTTTCCCCTGCCTAAAATACATGCATTTAAAAATAGACTAGATTTCACTGAACAATGATGCTTTTGGCAGATCCAGAACACACTAACTTTTCATTATTTTTCACAATGGGGTCCTCTCCAAAATAAAATCTGGAAGAATATGTCTGAAAGACAAATATCTAGGCTACAAAGCGAAGATGAAGGAAGAGAAAGGAAAATCCTGTGCATTAACTGTTAGCCTTCCTCACAGTAGTGAAGGAAATAGGCTCTATCAGTTAGGATTACATCCAATAGCAAGTAACAGAACACCCACTAACAGTTGCTTAATTAAATAGTTGTTGGGAGTCATTGATGTCAGGTGTTTCTATAATTTTCTTGGCCTTTTTATTATGGTGGGAATAAGGTTGCTGCATCATGTCCACATAATGTCCAGCTATCATGTCCACATTCAAGACAGAAAAAAGAGAATAAGTTCAAAGGATATATTTGCCCTTCATAGTAGAAAAACAAAAGCTTTCTCAGAACCCTCTACATAAAATTAATTTTTTTTATGACTTATTGGTAAGAACTGGCTCTAAATGTTTTATATAGCTGAAAGAGAGGCTGAGAAAGTAGGAAACCGGATCATCATAAATGACTTGGAACCATCATGATCCATTACTTAGGGCTAGACACATTGCTTACCTCCCCCATAAAAAAATTAAGGTTCTACTGACAAGAAAGAATATGCAGAAAGATGCTGTGTGGGAAAGTATGTCGGCCACAAATACCAATGCAAATGGATGAAAATGTTAGAAACATAGACAAAACTGGAATTTTCACACATTACTGGTGGAACACCCCAAAAGCTGTAGTCACTTTAAAAACCAGTTTGGCAATTTTTTACATGCCCAAATGAATTTTGCTGATGCGATTAAGGACCTTGAGATGGAAGAAATTATCCCACATTATCCAGATAGGCCCAATGTAATTATGAGGG
This sequence comes from Macroglossus sobrinus, assembly GCA_004027375.1. NCBI lineage: Eukaryota > Metazoa > Chordata > Mammalia > Chiroptera > Pteropodidae > Macroglossus > Macroglossus sobrinus. Next base: position 158,716 of record PVKZ01002139.1, on the reverse strand, counting down.
TCTTAGAAGAGAAGAGCAGAGGAATCAGTTGGTAAAAGAAGCAATGAAGAAGCAGAGGTTGGAGTGATGCACATAAGATGAAGGAAGGGACCATGAGCCAAAGAATGTGTGTGGTATCTAGCAGTTGGAAAAGAAAAGCCTTCTCTTCTACAGCCTCCAGGAAGGATGCAGCTCTGCCAACGCTTTGATTTTAGATTTCTGACCTCCAGGACAGTAAGAGAATAAACTTGTGTGGTTTTAAGCCACTAGCTTTGTGGTAATTTGTCACTGTCACCATAGGAAACTAACGTATTTGCTCAGTATTTCTATCTTTGAGTATCTAGTACAGTTCTTATTTTTCTATGCATATCTTTATGTCTGAATTTTCTCCTACTTTCCCCTCTTCCTTTTTCATTCATACCACCTTTATTGATCTATAATTCATATTATACATATTTCTCATTTAAAGTGTATAATTCAATGTCTTTTACTATACTCACAGAATTGTGCAATCATTGCACAATCAATGCTAGAACATTTTATTAACTCAAAAAGAATCCCTGCACTCTTTAGCTATCAACCCCTATTCTTCCTTTCCTCTAATCCTAGGCAACTACCAACCCACTTTCTGTCTCTATAGATAGGCCTGTTCTGGACATTTCATATAAAATGATCCTACAGTGTGTGATCTTTTGTGATTGGCTTATTTTTCTTCACATAACGTTTTCAAGTCTCATCCATGGGGTAGCATATATCAATACTTCATTTTAAAAAAATTGATGAATAATATTCCATTTGCTGTATATACCAGATTTTATTTATGCATTAATTAATGGATGGGCATTTGGGTTGTTTTCACTTCTTAGTTATTGTAAGTAATGCTGCTTATAAACATCTATACACACAATTTGTGTGGAAGAGTGGGACTTTTCAGTTACTCATTCACAAGAATTTATTAACTAACTATTGTATATCATGGGTGTAGGAGCAAAATTTGGAGGGAGATATAGATGGGCAAACACCTAAAAAACCTGTAAATATACACTGTAGTTCCTGTCCTCTGACTAGTTGGAAAAGGCAGACTACACTTTTAAGAAATAGTTAAATAACTAATAATACTCATTGAAATTATTTTCTTAGGAAAATTTTCTTTTCATGTCTAAGAACAAAGTGCCCAATTTATATTCCCAAAACTGAGTATAAAAGGGGGCTAGAGTCTTTAGAGTGTCAGTTAATGAAGAAGAGACAGAACCCCTTTAACAAGACAGCTTTGATCTATACAAATATCCCACAGTGTCATGATGTCCTAGAGCAGGGTGTTTGTCCTCAAAGTGCACTTTCCTTTATTTGTAGCTTTCCTCATGGACATGAACTTGGTACTAGTTCCAAAGAATTTTATCAGCAACTTGGCAACAGGCTGTTAGTGCTGACCTCGTGTCTCCTGCTGACTCCTGGAAAGGACCTCTCCTTGCTCTCTGGATGTTCGTTCAGGGGACCCAAATTACGTTCATGAAATCTAGCAAGATTTTGTCAAGGGCAGGCTCAGGCCCCTGATTCATAGCCAGCATCATTAGCATCATTCGGTGAATGTCTACAAGTGCTCGGGATTTAGCAACAAATCTTTCCTATGTCATCTATGGCTTTAGTGCAGGAAATAAATTTAGGTTCTGTCTCCGCCATCCATAGACCATAGGTGATGAATGGTTCATTGGCCCTTAAGGAATTACTTTTTGTCATCCAAGGATACAATATTAGTCAGATTCCATTGACTATGAGGCATGAATAACACTGAGGTTTCTCATGGTATCAGAAATAAGTTGGGTTTGTTCATCACTTATTTTCTAGCTCAGGTGGTACCACTTATAATTGGTGTACCTGAATTTGAAGCATTCTGATAATATGATAATATACTACAGCTACACAGAACTCCCTTGTCCACATTTGCTTCTCAGAATAGTTCTAGACAATAAGAAATACAGAAATGCATGTTGCCTATGATGGATGGGGAAATTTAATACATAAAATAATTGTATCTTTAAGAGTCTGTGCCAGAACCAAAATCCCAGGTCTCTTGACTCCCAGACCATATCCACCACTCTGTCCATGGTGAATGAGAAATGAAAACCTGTGTAAAGCTAGAGTAAATGTTAGACTTGTGGCCTGGCTGCTAATGGTCTTCTTTGGCAACTCTAGCTGGCATCCATGCCTCTTCACGTTTTAGAAAGCTTCCTTTTCTTACCTCTGTAACCCTTCATTGAGCTCCAGTCCAGACACATAGGCAATGCAAAATAATTATTTGTTGAATGAACAAGTGATTGATTGGCTCTATTCATTAAATTCTTTCTCAACCACTGAGTCCAGGGAACACTACAAGTAGTTTCACTGAACAGGTTTCTTTTGGCATCTTTGTCTCTTTGACCACTCAGTGTTTTGTTCTTTTGCGTATGCAGTGAAAGAAAACTCCTTTCTTGCCATGGGAAAGGCAAACAGGTATGAAAACCTGGAAGGTAGCCATGTCTGTATGGGTAATAAAGGAGGCAAGTTGGTTAGCTATTAACCAGCATACAAGATAATTCAACTACTTATCGAGTTCTAGGAACCTCCCTTTGGAGGCCTTTTCCTGACTTTTTCCAGACCCAAATAGTAAGGTACAGTAAGGCCTTGGGTGGTCACCCTCTTTTTCTCCACCTATCCAGGTGACAGTGGGTTACAATAAACAGCTGGTAGCTTGAGGTGGAGGAAGTTATAGACAGGCAAGCTCTCTGCAGGCTGAGCTAAGTTGGAAAGGTGCAGCCTTGGTGATTGATGAGGGGGTTTGGAGGAGACTTAAATGTCTCCTTACATTTTCCTGAAACTTCGAATGTATTTTGGCACCCTTTAAGACTCATGCTCCATTGGTGGCATCTCAAGACATTGGGTCCTTATATTTTATAATTAAAGCAAAAGTACACAATTGTGAAGATGTTAAGATATGTTTGAGAAAGGTTGAGTAGATTAAGCTAGTGTTTGTAATGGTAAATGAGGCAGAAAAGAGTTTGGGGTAAAGTCACAGGCTTCAGGAATAAGTGCTAGCAGATGAATAAAATATTTTCCACTTTATCTCACAAAGTTTATATCATTATTATAAAATCACAGTTTTCACCTCTTTTTAAAAACTTAGTATCTCAATAAAGAACATATAAGACAAACTTACAGCTATTATCATACTCAATGCGGGAAGACTAAAAGCATTTTTCTTAAGATCAGGAACAAGACAAGGATGTTCACTTTCACCACTTCTGTTTAACACTATATTGGAAGTCCTAGATATAGCAATCAGACAAGAAAGAGAAATAAAAGGCATCCAAATTAGAAAGGAAAAAGTAAAACTGTCATTATTTGCAGGTGGCATGATACTAGAGAGAACGCTAAGGTTTCCACCAAAAAACTGTTAGAACTGATTAGCGAATTCAGTAAAGTAGCAGAATACAAAATTAATATTCAGAAGTTGGTTGCATTTTTATATACCAATGATGAACATTCAGAAAGAGAAATTAAGAAAACAACCCCATTTACAATTGCATCAAAAAGAATGAAATACCTAAGAATCAAAGTAACCAAGGAGGTAAAAGACTTGTTCTCAGAAAAGTAAAATCATTGAAAAAAGAAATGGAAGAAGATACAAATAGATGGAAGCATACACCATGCTCATGGGTAGGCAGAATCAACATTGTTAAAATGACCATACTATCCAAAGCAATCTATAGAGTCAATGCAATCCCTATCAAAATATCAATAGCATTTTTCAGACAAGTAGAAGAAATAATCTTAGAATTTATATGGAACCATAAAAGATCATGAATAGCCATGATAATTTTGAGAAAGAAAAACAAAGTTGGAGGTATCACACTACCTGATATCAAACTATACCATAAGTCTACTGTAATCAAAACAACATGGTACTGGCATAAAAACAGACACATAGATAAATACAACAGAATAGATAGCCCAGAAATAAATTCACACCTATATAATCAATTAAGCTCTGACAAAAGGGGCAAGAATATACAATGGGGTAAAGACATTTTCTTCAATAAGTGGTGTTGGGAAAACTGGACAGATAAATGCAAAAAAAATGAAACTGAACCACCTTTTTATACCATATACAATAGATTCAAAATGGATTCCAGGTTTAAATGTAACACCTGAAATCATAAAACTTCTAGAAGAAAACATAGGTAGTAAACTCTCTTATATTGCTACTAGTAATTTATTTTCAGATATGTCTTCTAGGGCAAAGAAACAAAAAATAAGCAATAGGACTACATCAAATTAAAAAATATTTGCGTAGCAAAGGAAACCAACAAAACAAAAAGATGAGTTACTGAATTGGAGAAGATATTTGATAAGGGTTAATATCCAAAATATATAAAGAATTCATACAACTCAGTACCAAAAAATCAAACAATCCAGTTAAAAAATGAGAAGATCTGAATAGATATTTCTCCAAAGAGGAAATACAAACAGACAATAGACATATGAAAAGATGCTCAAGATCACTAATGGTCAGAGAAATGCAAATGAAAACTATAGTGAGATATCACCTCATATCCATCAGAATGGCTATTATCAATAAATCAAAAAACAACATGTTGGTGAGAATGTGGAGAAAAGAGAACCCTCATACACTATTGATAGGAGTGCAAATTGGTGCAGCCATTATGGAAAATAGTCTGGAGGTTTCTTAAAAAATTAAAAATGGATCTACCTTTTCACCCTGCAACTGCACTTCTGGGTATTTCTCCAAGGAAAACTAAAGCACTAATTTGTAAAGATCTATGCATCTCTATTCACGGCAATGTTATTCACAATAGCCAAGATATGGAAGCAACCTAAATGCCCATCAGTAGATGACTAGATAGAAAAGTTATGGTTCATGTATACAGTGGAATATTACTTGGCCATAAAAAATGAAATCCTACCATTTGCAATGATATATATGGACCTAGACGGTATTATGCTGAGCAAAATAAGTCAGACAGACAAAGATAAATATCATATGATTTCACTTATATGCAGAATGTAAGGAATAAAAATGCCAAACTAATTGAAACTAGATTGCATGAACACAGAGGACAACCTGGTGACTGCCAGAGGGGAGGGGGATTGAGGGACTTGGATAAAGGAGTGAAGGGAAGAAGTATAAATTAGTACTTTAGGGATGATCATGGGGATAAGAGAGCACAGCATAGGGAATGCAGTTAGCAGTGATAAATGGCCATGAGAACTAGATGGGTGAAACAGTAATTGAGGGGATCATTTCATAAACAATATAAATGTCTAACCAATGTACTATATACTTGAAACTAATAATGAAGTAAAAAAAAAACTTAGTAGCTCACAAACATTTATCTTATGGTAATTGAAGATATTTGAAAATGGAGACATATTCATCTATAAATTGGGAAGCATGTCCTCATCAAATACTAAATCTTCCAGCACCTTGATCTTAGACTTCCCAGCCCCCAGAACTGTAAGAAATAACATTTTCTTCTTTATAAGCATCCCAGTCTATGTTATTCCTTTATAGAGGCCTGAACAGATTCTGACACCACCCTATCCTAGCCAGACACTATGGAAAAATCATGGCCCATGCTCGCTCTGTCAATGAAGGCCAAGTGGGTTGCCTAAACTTCCATCCTTGAGCAAGGTGCCCTGGACCTCCCAAAGAAGACTTGGCATTTTTACCCCTACTCAGTAAAAATAAAATCCTCCCCCAAGGGGGTCAGTAGAGACCACGTTGGGTACTGGACTTCCACCCCCACCTAGTAGTAATAAGGCTCCCTGCCCCCTTGCTTCCTGGGGAGGTGTCAGAGTTGGCCAAGTGGGAAGTGGGAACTTACACCATAGTTCAGGGGCAACCCAACACGACTGTGCTAATTTCTAATTGTTTCCCGATTGGTAAATAGTTTGAAACACTGTCTCTCTTTGCGACATTCTGTTATCCTCAACACCAGCTGGCACCTTGGCACTCTGGCATGTACAAACAACAGGTCAGGGGCATAATCAAGGCTTTATGTACGACTTCCTAAGAACTACCAGTCAAAAGCAGGGAATTGCCTGGAGCATGCCAGGAGCTCCATGAGGATCAGCTGGGGAACTTTTTAAAAGTATAAATTTCTGAGATGCTTCACTTGGGAAATTCCAATTGTTTAGATCCTGAAGAAGCATCATGGAGCCAACCCTGCAGTGGTTCCTACTGGCTCCAACTACTACTCTGACTCAACTGAGCCTGGATGTTAAGAGATGTGGGTGATAACCCTTGATCTGTTCTATTTAAATATATGTCTAAATATATTTCCCTTTACTCTGGTTAGCATATTGTTTTTTATGACAGAGGTTTTGCTTCCTGAGTTTTGAGTAATGTTCAGAATAAAATGGAAATAAAATGGGTTACACTCACTGCTTTGTTTTTGCCGCCTCCCACTCATTTGACACTTAACATTTTTACCTTCCTCTTCCTGGAGGCCTGAATCCTGCAGGCAGGAAAGAAAGCCAGGCAGGCACAGAAGGTCTCCCAGCCGCCCTGCACTGCAATTCTGCTCTCAGAACACTATACTTGCCCCAAGGCCATGAGACAAATCAACTGCCAAACCTAGAGTGCTATTTGAGGCTCTGCCAGGCTTTGATAAGTGACATTCAAATTGACCAGCTGCTTCTGGAGTAGTAGCTATTGTAGAAAATTGAGCTGTGAATTTGGGATTGCTGCCTTTCATGATTCAGACAAGGATTGGACTGGACAGATCCTCCAGGCTGGCTTAAGGCTCCAGGAAGACAACCTGCTCTTAGCTTCCTCAGGAGGGAGCAGCTGACACTCTCTTTCTTAGTCTGTTTAAGTGAGGTGATGGTATTCAGTAGCTTAATACATTAAGTGCCTGTCAGGTTTTATTTCACTTTCAGGAAGATGCAAAACTTTTGGTCATCTGTTTAACCCGGAGGCATTACTTAAATGTCAGCTCCAATAGCACTATGACAATGAACTGACTGGGTCAGAGAGAAAGGAAACTAACGTTTACCAAGGACCTTCCATGTGCCCAAAGTGTGCAATGTACTTCTTGTGTATGTTGTTCCTTCTAGTCCTTATAATACCCCTGTGAGGTATGTGTTAAATCCTTATTTTATATACAAACATAAAAAGTGTATGGTTTGTGGAAGCCATACAAAAAGGGTACTCTCCAAAAATTAAATTTGTGAAGGTGTATGTGTTTGTGGGGGGGGGGAGTGAGAGGGTCCTTCTTCTTTAGTGAGAGAAATTGCCACCTATGTCACAGTATTGGCAGATGCAGGAAATCACCTGGGAGCCTTTGAAAGAGCTTCCTCTGCACTAGTAGTGGATCAACCTGGGGTCAGAGATGTGGCCTCTCTCAGAAGAAGGTGTAGAGAAGAGGCCACAATTGTTCGGAGAGAAGAATGAGTCACCAGAAGCAGAGGAAGATGGTGGATCGGCAAGGTGGTAGATACCTGGACCAGTCTTGAACCAGTGTTCTGGGGTTACTGTGGGAGACGGAAGATTCGGTGGGAGAGGGGGGATCAGCAGTGCTGCCTGAGAACAGGGGCTTCCACAGCCTGAACCTCTGCCACCTCTTTCTGTCAGAGTAGCAGAGCCAGGTGGGTCATTTCTTGTCCCTTTAAGATTGTCATAAGCATTAAGAGGCACAAAATGGGAGGTAGACCTGAACTTTTTATCTTTTTGCTATTTCCTACATATGGAGAACAGAGCAGAGCATACCTGTTGCTCCTTGAGCATTGTTAAATACAAACGAGGAATCTGAGACTCAGATTAGATGACTTCAGAAGGTGACACTGCTGTGAGTGCTGGGGCAGAAGTCTGAGCTCAGGATTAGCTGATGACGAAGTCCATGTGTTTTCTGTTCCATATATTTGTGAGGTTTGTCTCTTTCACCAGCACTGGGTAGACATGCAGAGGATATTTTTATTTGCTTATTTTCTATTTACCATTTCATCATGCCCCTCTTTGGGTAAATTCATAGAGAATTGTCCTTAATGAAATATTCCATATTAGCTGTTATTAAGCATTTGTCTTAGCCTAAAAGCATGAGGTAGGAATAAGCAGAGATACTGGGGTTGATGTATGACTTTAAGGCCTTAAGTCATGATAGCAGGACTGAGATTCCAGGGTGTGGAGTCACTTCTGTGCCTTTGCCTCTGTCTGGAACACCTGTTGCCTGTGGCTGCCCACCACACTGGCACCTGCACCTATGAGTGCACTCCAAATATTGTTAATTGGTTTAGTCCCAATGTGCTTGCTAGAGGACCCAAGACAGAAGCATTCTCTTAGTGAAGGATTTGGTTGGAGTTATGAGGATGCAAACCTTTATGCCTTATTTAAGCTATGTCTGAAGGATATGCCCTAGATTTTTCAGTTAAAGGAGCCTGAAATAACAGCCAACATGTATTGAGTGTTTACAATCTGCTAGTCTCTTTTCTATGTGTTTTACATAGAGTAACTCATTTAATCCTGTGAGGTAGGTACTATTATTGTCTCTACTTACAAGTGAGGGAACTGAGACACAGAGATTTCCAAGTGACATGCAAAACTAGGAAATACCCAACATAACAATGAAACCATAAACTTCAGGGTTAATTATTTTTTGACGGATACAAATAATTTGTATCTCTACCAGACAAAAATCTGTAAGTTATCATAGAGTTTCACAGAGTCTAAATCCTAATTGCTTTATTTCATCTACAAAAAATCCCCCAAAACTATTGATTGTTATTTCTGGTTATAAAAGTAATGTGTTAATCTTGGGGAACACTTGGAAAATATTGTAGAGAATAAATCCCAAAGTAGAAATTATCTGTAGAATTTATAATGAACAAGTATATTACTTTTGTATTGACCATGAAACAAAGTTAAATAAAGATTTATTCTTCTAGAGAATAAAATAACGATTTGGTGGGCATGCAAGATAATGTTCCAGGATAGAACTGAAAGGGCATGAATTCTTTTGGGTCCCCCAGATCCTTTCAACTTCTTTAAAGCCAAACACTCTCACTTATTACATAAATATATAAAGCCCCAATGAACAAGGTAACTTTCATAGCCCCCAACCATGAATATGCTGAACAAAAGAGTGTTGAAACCTGAGCCAGAGCCCTGGTCACCTGGTGCCAGTTAGAATTATTTTTTGTGGGGTCCTTTGCCTTTCAGACACATGGGCCATTCTCCATTACCTTGCAGTCTTTCTTAGGCCATAACCAGCATCCCAAGACTCTTTTCTTTCCTTCCATGGGCCTCAGGGCCTTACTTTTCTCTCCTTTTTATACTAATTCTGGGGACTCTTCTTTGACCCCTCCACTAGGTTGCAGAGCAGGACACAATGTCACGTCTTTAGCTACATTCCAGGTTCTCAGGGAATCTTGCTCTTGGTATCTTGGATTTTTATGTGCTATAAAAAAACAAACAAACAGATACACGAGAGAGCGAGAGTGAGAGCGACAGTGAGAGAGAGAGAGAGAGAACACTTTTAGAACATATTCTTAATGAAGGAAGTTGTCCTAGAAGGATTAGAGGAGGCTGTGTGAAAAAATAGCTTTCCTTGTAGTAATTCCAGAAATTTTCAACATAAATCATTAATTTATGTGACGACATTGGCAATTTCTGCTAAAATGCAAACGTAATTTGGCTGAAGTCCTAGTGTATCTGTTCCTTAGGGGATAGCATTGCCCTGAGAAACAAGGCAAAGGTCTTCTGCCATTCTCAGAGGAGGTGAGAAAATGGCTGGACCGTGTGCTGGACAGCATGAGATGAGAGCACTCCCTACCTAGGGAAAAAGAAAAGATTTAGCCTTCAGAAGGAGAGGGTCACAGAGTGGGGAAGGAGGGACACCAAACCAAGCTGTCTTCTTTGTTTTTGCTGAAGACTCTTGCTTTCTCATCAGACTTTCTCCTGGACATCTGGTAGATACTGTGATGTACCAGCCAGATGCCCCTTTAATGAAGGACATGTTGCCCTTCAGCTGTCTCTCCATCCTTTAGGAGTTTCCTGGGTACACGACATGCCCCTCCCAGGGCTAGTGATAATGTATCTTCCCCTGTTGAGGGCATTGGCCAAGACTGTCATTGGGCCTTTGCTGCAGCTAGGCCTCTCCATTTGCCAGCCTTGCTCTCCTCCCTTCCCTTCCACAGGAGCTGGCTGCCAGGGTGCTCCTGGATGGGGTATTCACGGTCTCCTTCCCAGGGGGCCAAATCTGCAACAGGGCTCAAGTATGGGAAAACGTTATATTTGGAAACCATTTCTGCTAAAGGAGAGGCCAAAGCTCTTGACATTCCTATAAGGTACAATGCAGATGAGATCTCCCCTTCAGAAGTGCTGAGCAGATTAGTCACTCAGGAACTATAGTAGGCTTTGAGGGGGCCCTGTAAGTGCCCTGAAAGTTCTTTGTCCTCATTTTTTGGAAAAGCAGCTGAGCTAGCTGCGTCAGTTCCTAGAAGAGGAGAGAAGAGCCTGCCTCTGCTCACATCAGCCAGTGGTGTTAGCTGGCTCCTTCTTAGAACTGGGCTCTGTGATTCTGCCTCACTTTGAGGCTTTACTTCAGATGAAAATAAGCCCCAGCCTTTTTGACTTATCTCCTCTCCCAGTTTTCCAAACACTGAAGATTTATCTGAGGTTAAGTATTTCCTATTTGTGTCATACCATCTTCCATAACTAAGGCCAAAGTTACAAGCTCCCCATTCTCTACATTTGTTTTGTGAAGAGAGTAGATATTTATCCACAGTGGGGATGCATGCTCAGGCTGGCTGTCAGCCTCGAGGCCCTCGCCTCTCATGGATGCATTTCTCTTCAAGTGTACTTGTATTGCTGGGGATGAAGCAGCTTTTTTCCCAGAAAGAATTTGGTAGAACTGGCTCAACATGCAATGGACTGAATGTTTGTATCTCCTCAAAATTCCTATGTTGAAATCTTGAACCCCAATGTGATGGTATTAGAAGGCGGGGCCTTTGGGAGGTAAATAGGTCATGAGGGTGATATCCTCATGAATGAGATTAGTGTCCTCATAGAGAGGAACCTGGATAGCACTCTTGCCCTCTTTCTGCCAGGGGAGGATATAAGGAGTAGATGATGGTTTGCAACTTGGAAGAGGGCTTTCACCAGAACTTGGCCATTCTGACACTATCTCTTGGCCTTCTAGACTCCAGAACTGTGAGAAATACATTTGTATTGTTTATAAGCCACCTAGCAGTCTCTGACACTTTGTTACAGCAGCCAGAGCTAACTAAGGCACTAGGGAAGGTTTTTTAATTCCATTTCCACATGGCAGAGTTAGACTGCTTAGGTGGATATACACAAAGCTTTAGCACACACAGATATCAGGAGGAAGATGCTTTTCCTTCCAGTATATCCTTCTATTCTTTGACCTCCTACTCAGCAATATTTGTACCTCTTTCCTTTACTAATTTGTTTGACATGCCCAGTCCATTGTCCTAAGAAAGAAATATGTACGTCAAAGCCCCTGAGAACAACAGAAATAACTTAGATTTAAGACAAAAATGTGAGCTAATGTATCCAAGACCAGAAAAGGATTCCTAGGCTAGAGAAGAAGAGAGGAAGCCCAAAGAGCTTCAGTGTTATCTCCCTCAACTTGGGGATAAAGGAAAAAGACTCCCTTCCATGTTCTTTTATGCTAGGGTTTCTTGCCCCAGTAGTCAAAGGAATCACTAGAAAGGTTTGAGGAGTACAGAAATCAGGGTAAGCTTTAGGTGGTTTGTTATGTAGCGATAGTAACTGATACAGAGGTATTGGGAAGTTTCTCAGTAAACATAAAGATTAGGGGTTCATCGTGCCCCCCCCTAAAATACTCTGTTCTTTAATAATTGTGATTCTTTGCCTCTGGTGTCCATTTTATAGTGTTGATCAATGTTGCAATTGGTTACAGTTAATCCCAGTCATTTTGAAGCCTGTATTAGTCTGCTTGGGCTGCCAAAACAAAGTACCACAGACTGAGTAGTTTAAACAACAGAAATTTATTTTCTCACAATTCTAGGAAGTCTGATATCAAGGTGCCAGTCTACTAGGTTTCTGGTGAGTGCTCTCTTCCTGGCTTGCAGGCAGAGAGCCACCTGCCTTCTTAGTATGTCTGGAAGGACTGGGAGTAGAAGGGGAGCAAGAAAGTGAGCCGACTGGTGGCATGGCCCAGCTAAACAAGTCTAGGTAAGCAAAGATGTTTTCTGTGGCCAAGCATTCAACTAGAGAGGCTGTATGGTTCTCACGTACCTGGGAAAAGTCCAGAGATATTTGATAGAGCCAGAGCAAAGGAACCTTGAAAGTGGGAGTAAGGGATGGAGTAGCCTGGCCAGCAGCTGAGAACTAGATGAAAAGATGTACATATCAGGGCATGCCAGCACGATCGGAGGACCAAAATGCTCCTTCCACCTTATCCACCTCGCCCTAGTATTACTCCAGAAATTTAGATAAAACTCTGGTGAAAGTAGATGGCATAAACCCTACCGGTCTCAGTCAGACACTTCTCTTTTCTGGTCTGATTGGCCTACATGTAGCAATGACTAGAACTGAATGATTTATTTCCTTAAAAACAATAAGAGACTTTGCTCTAACATTGAACCTCATTGCTTAGCTCAGACCTGTCAAGATTCTTGGTTGCAAAGAGTAGAGAGCACTTCAGGTTAACTTAGAAAAAGACACTGCCTCAGGGGCTGTCACCATTGACACTAGTCACCCTGACTATTAAGTCTCCTGAGTCTCTGAACTGCCCGGATCATAAACCTTAATTGTTTTAGATTATTCCCACATTAGTGGCAACACAGAAAGGGGGAAGGGATAGATATATGTGTATGCCTCTATATGCACAAAATAGATCTGGAAGGAAACACAAGAAACTGGATAATATTGATTTCTCCTGGGGAGAACAGGGTGGTAGGAAGACAGGTGTGATGCAGGACAGGGCAAATTTCCCCAAGTGACAGGGAGACCAAACCCTATACTGAAAAAAGAAGAGTGTTCTTTGGCGGAGAGTGTAGAAAGAATTCAACACACATGCCAACGTTAGCGTCAAAATGAAAGTTTATTGGAAGAGGGGTAACACTCCACAGAGTATGATCTCCTCTCAGAGGCAAAGAGTAAGAGACAGTAAGAAGGACAGTGAGAGACAAGAGTAAAGGTACTGAGAGGGAACAAGAGGGACAGAGACAATAGAAACAAGGACAGTGAGAGAGTAAAGGCACAGAGAGGGATGGTGAGACAATAGAGAGAGAAGTGAAAAGTGAGAGACAGAGGGGGCATGACAGGGACCCAGAGTATTTAGGGAATTCAGTTTATATATCATTCTTTAGTTTCCATTTCCTTTGATATGGACATACAGCGAGGAAGGAGAAGAGTACGTAGCGTGAAAAGGTAAGAATATGTAGAGTGAAAGGCCTGCTGGCAGTTCTCACTATATAAAGTTTTTGTACCTTTTGAATTTTGATACGTGGGAATAAATTTTTTAAAATTAATAAATCTCATTCACTCCAGTTTAAAACTTAAATCTTATACCCAATTCAAAGCTCCTTCTCTGCTTTCAGGTCTGGCATAATCTGTGGCTCCCCATCCTGTAACTGGGAAGAAGCCAATCTGTTTCCTTCTCCTTCCTTCACTCCTCCTTCCCTTCACTCCCCTACTCTTGGCTCCTGCAGGTGGGATGAGGTTTGGAATAAATCCATTAGATGGTGTTACTTGTGGTTCTCTCCCATTGTCCATAAGTTCTGGATTTCTGGCTTCTGTGGAATTTTCAGTAGCTCCCTTCTTCTACCAGCACAGTATCCTGATGCATACTGTGCTCTTGGGCTGATCTCCCTCCACCCCTTCTGTGCCTGAGGGGTCTTCCATAGTCCTTTATCCTAGAGTTGCTTGCCCCAGCAGAAGATCCTCTTAGGGGGAAGCTCAGCTTTCTTCTTAGTATTTTTTTCATCCATGGAAATATTACACATGTTGCCACATCAAATACTGACCTTTCTGCCAAGGAGGGCCAGCCAGCCTCCTGCCTTGAGTTCTCCTGGCAGGAAGCAGACATTAGTTTCGGGGTACGTCTGCCATCCGAACTCAAGTTTTTCTGAGCACTCTTTGGCCAGATTTACTAGTGTGCTGAGGTGGGCTCATGAATTTCTGCAGTTCTGCAGAGATTTAGGCTGGGTTTTTTTGTAAGAGGCCTTCTTCCATCAACTTGTCTGGGAGTGGGAGGAAAGGAGAACATCAAGCTGGCAGCTTATGACTCAGAAGAATTCCCTCATTCAATGAATTTTCCAGTCTTTCACTTATTTGAGGTGCTGGGCTGTGAGGGTGAAAATCCAGAAATAAGTCAGGCCACCTCTTATCAAAACTGGAGAGAGATAGTTTCTAGACTATCTTGCCCTCAACACTGGAGCTTTAGCAAATGTTTTCAGACAAATGGAATGTCCTATTCCACATTTGAAGTAAAAACTTCAAAATATCATCCTGCCATACAAAGTAGAAAGTTATCTTTAATGACAATAACTATAGTTTATTGAAGGCTTACAAGGTACTAAGAACTTTACATATTAATGCATTAACTGTTCACAACACTATTAAGAGTTAGGAAGTTTCATACCCATCTCAGTGAGAAAACCTGAGACCCAGTGGTCACATAGCTAGTGGCAGAGTTGGAAGTTGAATCCTGGTCTGTCTGACTTAAAAATCAATCTGCACATAAAGATGAGTGGTATAGTTGAGTGTACTGCTATAGTCTGACACCAATGATCTATGAAATTGGGGTGGAGGTGTAGTTTTAAGGGACTGAAATATCTTTAGGTTTCTCAAACATTGTATGTGAATTCAATAGATAAATAACTATGCTATTTCTCATATATCAATTCAGTTCAACCAATAAGTTCTCTCTTTGTTCTAGGTGTTAGGGAGATATCAGTGTACAAAAGAAACTAAAATCCCTGTCTTTGTGAAAATAGTTCATTAAAATCATGCCAAAATTATACTTTTTTTTGTCATTGTGCATTTTACCAATTAAAGGAAACTAAAAACATAACTATTATCATGTGAAGTCTCCGGAAAAACTTTGCTATTTAAAACAAATCTTCATACTGGGGCTATTTAGAAAATCATTGATGCTATTTAAATGATCACAAGGACATGATTCATTTCATGAAGGAGGGATTTTGTGTGCAGTCAAGTACAACCTGAGACTGACAATATCTGGGTTATAGAGGACATACTGGGCAATCTCCTTCGGTAATGTCACTCACACATTACACAGCTCAGTGTAAATTATAATGACTACTTGAAGAAATTAAAATTACAATTTAATTGATGATAATTTTGAGGAACCTCAGGGTTACGACTGGAGTCAGGGAGGTGGATTACTTTATCTCCTTTACCTTTTAACTCTGGGACTTTCTGAGGTTCCTTCTTAAGCTCTTCCAGAGGAGTGATCGGTGTGTGCAAAGCGGGAGCAGTCACACTTGACTTATAACTTCAGTTCTCCAGGATCTCAGGGGAGGTGGCGCTCGTTCAATTACTGTTAGTTAAAAGCTGTATGCTAGCTTGTTTTAGCAAAAGATCTATATTCCAATAGAGTAACCATCAGTAAAGTAGCTTGTGGTCTTTGTCGCCCCGTCCTTACCCTCCCTGGACTCTAGCTTGAGTTCAGAGGCCGGTTACCTTAAGTGACCCTGGATCCTCGCAAGGGTTGGAAGTATTACCTTCTCCATATGCCAGATGAGGAAAATGAGGTGCAGATTGGCCAAGGGTCACGGAAACTCCTTGACCTCACTGTTTCCTCCCTCCTTTTGACACCTCATCTCCTGGGGTTGACTTCCTTTCCTTCCCGCAGTCCCCACTTAAATGACAAACGACTACAGTTCCCACAATACCACGCGCCAATCAGCCTCTCGTGGGATTTCCCTAAGCTGCCGTTTTAATTAATGTTGAATCAAACCCACAGTTCTGGCGGAGAGCCAAGTTATTATTATCTACTTCTCCATCAAGACACCTTTTTCCCTAATCCATCTAAGGTCCTAGTGTTTGCGGAGAAAAATTCATTCAGGCGAGTGCTCTAGCCACCTACGTTCTCCCCAAGCCTCGGCCTCTGTAAGGTCCCCGGGGGCCTGGGAGTGTCATTGGTGGATGACCGCAGCCCTCGCTGCTTGCCGCTGCCCCTGCGACCATGGCCTCCGGTAGCAGTGGCCTCTCGGCTGCCCGTCTCCTGTCGCGCTCTTTCCTCCGTAAGTCCTGCGGGACTCTCTCCTCTAGGCTCTGCGACCTTCTAGCCCCGCCGGGCCCAATGTCCTGGTGCAGGTCTCACCCGCGCCCTCCGGGGCAGAACTTTGGCGGGGGCCTGGGATCCCCGAGAGTCCGGCCCCAAGTCGGGGACTCTCGGGGGGGAGGGGTGGAGGAAACTTTGCTGATTATATGAGGCGGAGGCATGACTTAGGCTGCTGGTAGATAGGAACGTAGGATGGCTGTTTCAGGATTCGGATGTGGGAACCCTGCAGACCCGGGGGCTTGCTGTTGCCCCCGCGGCTATGAGTGGCGGGATGGGGGCGGGGGGAGGCATCTAGATTGGTCTTTTTGGGAATCGTCCAGGATGAGCTCAGCTAGAAGGGTGAGCGTTTGGATTGATAGTTAGGGGAAGGACGTCTTATTAGGAAATTGAAGGGTAAGGCTCTCCATTGTACGGAAGGGTCCTGAGTTTCCGTTTGTCCTTTCTGTAGATTGTAGGCTTGCTTAGCAGAGAGGTGGGTTCTGCACCCAGAGTCAGCATAGCCCAGAAGGCTTCTAGAAGCTTAGGGTTGACCGAGACCTTAATCAGCTTATTTGAAGTGTCTCCACAAGATGATGTGAACCCTCAGTTCCCGAAAACATAATGCCTAAGGTTCCTAGTCTTTGAGTAACGCTGATTGTTGAAAATTCTTGCCATGTTCAAAGTCTCTGTTTTAAGGTAGGTTGTGTAGGGAGAGACTTTGGAATTAGCCACATCAGTGTTTGAGGTCTGGCTTGCCCCTTACAGCCACTTCTGTATCTGTTTCTCAATTTCTGTTTTAAATCCCATGAAAATAGCCACATTTTAATGAATCTAAAACATCATCACTTTTATGATGGACCATTGTTTTGTCTACCATTAATAGTGGAAAATGATTGCTTACTAAACCTGTAACACACCATTGGTTGTCAAATGTATCCTGATTAAAGAAATGTTAAGTGAAAAACCGTGCATCCTAGAAATCATGACGTCTAGGATGATGTGGGTTCATTGTGCAGTATACATGAAACAATTTATATAAAACACCTGGGGAGTAAGAGGCACTAAAGTTAATTTTCTTTTCTTCCTTGTGCTTTACCCCTAATTCTACTGCTTGTACTAAATATTGAAGGAAATGATTCATTTCTTGAGAAGATTATGTTCTAAAGTGTATAGTGATGGGTGTGTGCTCAATAGCTACACTTAGTTACCAGACTACTTGAGGACAAAGATCTGGCAAGATAATATAAGAAAGTAGGAAAAAGTTGGATTTCTTTGGGAAAGTTTTCTGGAAATTCTTATTGTATAATTTAAAAGACAGTTGAAGGTGTTGTAGGCAAAAAGAAAAATGGAATTAGTTATACCCATATCTTTCTTTCCTGGGGTCTTGTTCCTCTGAGTTTCTGAAAAATCCTAGCCTCAGATAGATCGGCTGTCTTAGGAGGAGGAGGAGAGTCAGGAGAAGAAAGGAAGAGTGTCTAAAAGATCAGGATCCTTAATTCACCCTTAGCAAGACTTCATAATTCCCTTCTCACATAACTGGAAGTTCTTTTTTCCTATACTCTCAGGATCACAAAGCCTTAAGAGATCATCTAGTTTAGCTTCCTGCTGCTGGGGAGGTCTTCAGTTATCCTAGTCATGTGATTAACCTGTTACTAAGGGTCTGAGAGGTCTGAGATCTAAATCAACTGATCTCTTATATTAGAGGAGTTACATACTTCTGTGTTTAATGTATAAAAACCTCTAAATCTCCAAATCTTTCCTTTCTCATGCCACATTTCTAAACTCATTTTTGTCTCACTAGAAAAACAGCAGCCACAACAATAGTGCTTTGCAAACTTTTTTTTTTAAGGAGGTCACAAATTATTTAGGCTCTGAAGTTAGTAATAAAACTAGTAATGTTAGGGAATTTTGTTTCTTCTATTCTCTAAAGTGTCAATTGATGGTACATTTTGTGCTGAAAGTCAAGTGTTGCAATATTGATTTGAGTCAGGAACAAAATGCTATCTAGAGCCCAGTTGGGGGCAGCCTGGAAAGTTTAGAAATTCCTTAGCACATGTCCCCCCCCCCACCTCAGTTTTATAGCTTGTGAAAAAAGGGAGAAAATCCAGTTAAAGTGGGAGAGAAAATAATATGAAAGATAAGGAAGATTTTCCATGAGTAAGTTTTAGGTTTTTATAAACACCTTTGAAGTAGAGATAGTAAAGTTTTTCAAGAATTATAAAGCAAGGCAAGGTCCTTTTAAACATAAGCCCAAGAGTTCCTATAAATTGAATCTTTTAGAATAAGAAGAACCAGTATTTTCGAACCTCAGAATTACGGTATTTTAGCCAGAAAGTGAACCTTACAATCCCATACCTTTGTTTGGCAAATAAGGAAATAAATCCAAAATGTTTCCTAACCGCCATCAGAATGGGTACTATAGAATGCAGGTCTTCTGACTCTGTAGTCCTTTCCACTAATACTTGCTATGTGGTAGTATGAGCCATTTTTTTTTTTTTTGAAGCTCTGATTTTTTTTTGTCAGTCCCAGTGGTTTATTGAAAAGGTGACTGATTACCCTGCTCAAAGTTGTGCTACCTGCCTTTTCCATGTGTTTTCCAAGTTGTGTAGGTCTGATTTTGGAATGGGGAACACATTAAGAAGTGTAGTTGGGAAAAGGGGACCCACTAGTATCTATTGCATTGCAGCGAAGAACCAAGACTTTATTTCAGAAATACAAAATGGCCTTGATCTAAATGTATCAATGTAGCTATGAGAAAGTGATTTGATTTTCTGACCTCAAACTTCTTCTTCTATAGAAATATAATTGGGGATGTTTAAAATAATTTAAGTAAGGGGAACAATTTTATTTCAACAAAGGACAGGTATTTTGATGCTATAGACCCACATTTTGTTTTTACATTATAGCATTTCTAAAATTAGGTTATATTTATAATTGGTGGTATCATAATAAATTGGCACCTTTTTTTCCCTACTAGTACTTAATAGTGCTTCTTAAAATCAATGATGTTTTAGATTTGATGAGATATGATAGTTATAGTAATTAAGCTTTATTTGTAAGTAAATATTAAATGAGTATATACTTTTACATTTGAATAGTGAATTGTTTTGGGTTTGGGAGTAAGTGGCTGCTGAGCTATTCTGCTATATTTTAAGCTTCTACATATAGGGACCACCATAACTATGTATTACATATACATAATATATATGATTAATAAGTGTACATTTGTTAAATTCATGAGTTACATGCATAAATAAATGAGCAACAAAGACACAGTTTGTGAGGTGAGTTGGAAGAGGAGTATGAATATTTTCATGAACAGAGTCTCAGATTATTGGTTAGGAATATGGTACTGGTCATACAAAGCCACAGTTAGAGTCACAGCTAGGCAGGTGCGTTTGGCGACAGCTTCATTAACCCAATAGCCATTTTATAAATGATGTAGTTGCACATTACAGGAAAGAGGATTTAACATGTGGCTGATACAAATTTGTCATCCTTGTTGCAAGCACATCTCTTGCAGATTATTCATTCACTTTCCTTAATAGCCTTTGTTAAGTTTGCACTTCTGTAGTTTCGTGTTTCTTTGTTTCATGTTTAGCTGTTTTACAGGGCAAGGTGCTTCCTTTGAGTCCCTCATGTCCTGCCCTGAATCCCTAGAATCTGGCAGATAGCCTGGCACAATGAACACCTCAAAGCACTTTGGCCTTCTCATTCTGCATCAGTAATAATAATGAAAATAAATAGCTAATAGTGAAATAGCACTCGCTCTACCCTAGGCGTTATTTTACATATCCTGTATATTATGGACTCATTTAATTCTCATATCACCTGTGAGGTACATAGTATTATCTCTATTTTTACAGTGCTGCTGCATCTTTAAAAATGTTTTCTATGCTAAAAATTTACGTGTGTGCATATATGCATTATATATAGAATAGATTAGTATTTTTATACATAAACATATAGGATATGCATGAAGACATATATAAAACATTCAGGTTGGGCTTATTTTAATATGTGAATTATGTGTGCTCTCCTTTTGGGATATGATTCACCTTTGTGCGCATGTGGGATGTGAACCCAGTTTGGGGTGTATACCAGGCACTTTGCTGCCCAGTTTAAAGGCATCATATCAATGTCACAGCATCCTTATTAGGCAGCTGTTATTCCATTTATAAATGGGAAGACTGAGGCTAAGGGAGATCAAAAAGCCTGCCCCAGGTCACATGGCGGGTGAGCAGCTGAGCATAAACTCAAGCTCAAGTCAGGACTCTCTGATTTCTGGGACTGTATTCTCAGCTACTCCTGGGACTCTGACCCAAGGTTAGGGGCCGATTTCTAAAAACCTGAAGAGGAGGTGACTCCACCATGTTCCCTGGAGATAGCCCAAGGTACAGCCAGTCTTCCTGGTGGCCAGCCTCAGGCCTTCCTGCTTCCCTGATATTTAGTTTAAAATGTTTGTTTTCTTAAAGTTGGGTATCTCCTTATATGTTGATTTACCATTTGTCTGCCATCAGTTGTGTATCCTGTTCTGGGTCTTTATTCATTGTTGTGTTAGGATTTGGCCTCTTCTTGTTGGTGCTTCATGTTGCTAATTTCTTCGCTGTTAATGTCATGAAAACACTCTCCTGGTCTGTCACTGCCTTAACTCTGCTTATGGTATGTTTTGCTCTAAGCTCTATTTTTTTCTGTTAGTGAAATAGTCCATTTGTATTACATTGCTGCTTATGGATTTCATTCTTTTTTTTTTTTTTTTAAAGGTTAGCATGTAATTTGTACTAGGTTGATATAGCTTTGAGGACAGCTAGTAGCATTTAGGGAGGGACTTCTGTGCAATCTTTATATGAATTTTAGGGAAACCTTCAGTCTTTGTAGGTACAAAAATAGATGTGTATCCCCCCACCCTTTCCTGATGAGTTTGAGTAGGAGTTTGAGATTAACATTTTCCAAATCACCAAAAAGAGATGGCACTTATGACATTTTGCGTGTGTGTGTGTGTGTGTGTGTGTGTGTGTGTGTGTGTGTTTATAGACCCTGTCTCTTGTCCTGAAATTCAAACATTTTTTTCTGTGCACCTGTTTTGTCAGGCACTGTATTATATACCCTGGGAGACACCCTGGTGTACAATATATGGTTCTTACACTCAGGAATTTACGCTTAGAAGTTCTACAAATATTTAGATGGCACTTGAAATAATCTTGAAATAAATTTAACCTTAAATAGAAATAATTCATTAAAGAAAGTAGCAATATCTACTCCCATCCACATACAGTGTGTGGCATAAGTGTTAGATACCATATAAAAGTATTTTCAGATTCCATTCTTCTTAGTCTCAGATCCCCTTTAAAATCCCCATTATATTCACAAGTTGTGAATGTCATGTGTAGATTTAAGGATTCTTTTCTGTACAATGTTTTATTTAAACATAAACTTATGTGAATTAATGCAAGTGAAATTTTCAGGAAATTGAGAATGTGAACTTTCAGGTTGAAAGGTGGGAGATATTTGCATGATGGTTTGGCCACTAATGTATGCCCTATATTCTGGATTTAACTGTAGCAAATAGCTTACTCTCGTTATTTGGTGGTTTCGTCATAGAACTTAGGTTTGTATTTAAAACCAAAATATGATTGAGCCTCTTTAAGTATAGGATAGACAATTGAAGATTTCTACTGTAAACCACTTTGCATTCTTCAGCAGAAGTAGAATAGGCTATTTTTCATAGCTTAAGACATTTGATTGCTAATTTGGGTGGAGAAGAAATCAAGTAGGGAAAGAAAATGGAGAGAGCCAATCTGACAGACTTAGTGTTTAGAGCAGTTAGTAGTTTTCAGTCTTTACTGGCCCAACTTAGAGAGAGTGGTGGAGTTGTGGGAGGGGAGGTAAAGAGCTGGGGAGGTGTGGAGGTGGGGGTGAGGAGAGGCTGCTCTCATGGGGGGCCTCCAGCCTGTGATGCTGGGCTTTGGGTTATATAAGGTGGTAAATTTTATTTGGAATATAAGCATATTTTGCATTATTTTTGCCTGAATGCAAACAAATAGCAAAAGAGAAAGAATTTCCTTGATT
The DNA here is from genome assembly GCA_004027375.1 of Macroglossus sobrinus. Classification (NCBI taxonomy): domain Eukaryota; kingdom Metazoa; phylum Chordata; class Mammalia; order Chiroptera; family Pteropodidae; genus Macroglossus; species Macroglossus sobrinus. The sequence continues at coordinate 136,394 of PVKZ01002139.1, read as the reverse complement.
CTATGATATCAGCAATGGTAAGACATCGCTGATTTAATAACAGTATTACCTTAAATATATCTGCCAGTTTTGTATGTGTCATGATGATGTAGAGTGGTGGGAGACTGAAGGTTGATCCTAGCTGGAGAATGTATCACCTGAAATTGTAGAGGAGGCAGAAGTTATGATGAAGAGAATTATAATGTACAACTGGCTTTTAGGTCTTCTTCATAGCCATAGCAGTGGGAGGGTGGGAGGGCTGGGACAGGCTCATCTTTCGGAGTGGGGTGAGTTTCTGGGATTAAAAGGGCATCGTGGTGATTCTGGAATACCATCATGGCTTGCTGGGGCACCTCAAGGTTTTTCTTTGGGTTTCAGAGGCCATTTTGATTGCCAGCATTTATTACTTAGTTGACCTACATGTCCTAGAGTAGTATTCCAGACAAAGAGGGATGTAATGGTAATCAAGTCTTTATCTAGGACCTCCTGTGACTGGTTTATTCCTACTGTGCAGGTATAGGTATCAGTTTGGATGGGATGGGGCCAAGCTGGGTTCATGGCTTGGGACTAGGGCAGAGGTGAAGAGAGTTTTCAGTTCCTGAGAGAGTACGGCCATGGCCAGGAACTAGACAAACTTCTATTTTTAGGAGATTGGAGGTTAAGTATTGGATTTTAGGAGTAAACTGCCAGTAGTCCAGAGCTCAGTTTAGAGGCAGCCCCAATGAAGAATACATCCCTTCACCCTACCCTCTCAGTACCCCCAGCCTGTATTCTTCCCCCTGCCCCACAGATTTACTTGGGATAGGAGAGTTATCTACCCAAAATGTCCAAGGCCTAGTCCGTCAACAGTACATTTCACACTGCAGTTTTGGCCCACTTTATGTCAGTCAGACAGATTATAGTTTGAAGACCAAGAGTCTCTTATTCAACACTTATTCCTAGACTCTCAGCATTGTGGCTTGGAAGGCATTGTAGCTTGGCATAGATGCTCCCCAAATATTGATTAAATAAATAATCATGATAACCCGAGAACTGGGATATGTACTCAATTTTTCTAGTAGCATTCTCTCATTTCAGTACCAAAGATACTTGTCTGGCATCATCCAGGTTTCTTGTCAGGACAAAATTTGGTCAGGATTTCATTTCCTTGTCTTTAAACATGTATTTTGGAGTTGGCTCAAAGGTGATAGCCTATTAGTTCTAGCTTACCTGAAACTAGGTCTGATGAGCCTGGGCTCATATAGTAGACGGGGAGATCACACATACATGTACATGTACGTGCCCACACACATGCATGATAGCTCTCCCAAGATCCCCTTCACTAGATGCTTTAGAATATGAGTCATTGCACAGGTTGAACACTACTGAAGGGCTTGGAGCCTAGAAGATGAGCTGCTGTTTGTCATACTTTCAGTGCAGTTTTAATGAGCACCGGAGATCTGGTGTTATGACACTTGAGCACCGTAGAGTTGATCTAGAAGGTCTGGAGTAGGAGATGGAGTAGGAGAAGGTAGTGATCTTGGTTGTTCTGGTGTTGAGGCCATGCTTTATGTACAAAGGTAGGCCTGTCTTTTCTCAGGCTGAGAGAGCCACTGCTTCCCCTGTGGAAGGAGAAAACTGTCTGATGTCTCTTTTTGTATGTTAGTGAGTATAAGAATACATGTGGAAGACCGAGCTTTATCTTCAAAAGCAAGTATTTTCTTTTAGTAAGGGCTCCAGATATTCTGATTTTATCATTTGATCTTTAATCAAATCTTCTGCTATTTATTGGAGATTCCAGGAGTGGGAGGGCCTAGAGGAGCAGATTCTGCCAGGAATAGCAGCAGGGGAGGAAAGGGTATATAGCTCTTGCATGGCTCTTGTAGTTGTGGGTATCCAGCTAGGAGAACTGGCGGCTAAGGTCGAGAATGGGCCTTGAGTGACAGCACTGGGTAGGATGGGCTTTTAGGCTACAAATTCCTGTTGTAGTGTCCACTGGCCCAGGTTGAGGGCCATAGCTGTGCCCAGTGTGCCAGGACTTGATTGTCATTACTTCCTTATGGCCCTTTGTTCGGCCTAGTGCAGTTCAAGAATGCAGCTATTTGTTACCCAGCAAATCTGTGAACACAAAAACTCCTCTCCTGGTTGGTAAGGATGAAATCTGGGCCTTTCTCCGAGGGGACTCCAAAATTCAAAGTTACTGAGGTCAATATGTCAGTTGAAGATGATTCAAGGGATGCTCAAATGGCCAGATGCAGATTAGTTTTGGGACCTAAACTCTGAGGATTTGGGAGGGCTTGAGACAGTGATTCATGATGAAAAAGCATGGAGTTGACCCTGGACAAATGTTAGCTCAGAAAAGCTACAAGACTGTGGTACTCAGTAAAGGGGATTCTGGAGAATAATACAGTGTTTTTGTTTGTTTGTTTGTTTCTCTAGTCTATTTCTATAGTCAATATGTCTTATTTTAAAAATAACATTTATAGTTGTCATGATTACAAGATAGCTCCTGCATTAGAGGATTTTTTTTGGTCGCCAAGTTCAATTGATGATTCAGAAATTTGGAAAAATTATAATGTGCTATATTTACTTTGCTTTTCAGTGCAACAGAATGGAATTCGGCATTGTTCCTATACAGCTTCCCGGAAGCATCTCTATGTTGATAAAAATACAAAGGTTATTTGCCAGGGCTTCACTGGTAAGCAGGTATGTATATCAAGAATTTTTTATAAGGTGTATACTAGAGATACAAAAAAAAATTAACTATTTTATATATATTTTTTAATATATCACAAAAGTTATAATACATGTTCGTTGCAGAAAAGTGAAATAGGACAGCAATGGAGTTGTATCTTAGGAGAGAGTTAGTTGCTATACTCAGTAAGATGAAAATTGTGTTTAAACTTACCTTGAAAATTCCTCTTGAGGACTATATTATGTTGGAAACCCACATATTCTCTTTCAACAAGTGTAACACCACTGGTTTTCCTCCAATATTGTAATAGATCACTATGATTTAAGCACTTGGTAAAGTAGATAGTTTGTGTTTAGGCTTTGTACTAAAAAAAACAACCAACCAACCAAACAAACAAACAAATAAAAATAGATAAACAATCCCACAGTTAAACATGGATCTACCTTTAGTGTGGGGAAATGCTCAAGCTCAGAGAGCCTCATGGGATCTGAGAGATGGAGAAAGCAGCTCATTGACTTTTTCTGTCTTATACTCTCTCTGGGAAAATGGCCTTCCAGGAGACTGGCCAGAAGAATTGCCTGAAGCATTTTAATTTGTTCTCATTTATTTATATTCATTCTCTTTCCCTTTCCCTTGCCTATATCATAGAATTTGCCTAAGTTCATCTGTGATGTGACTCCATAATAAAATGCAACATAAGAATCTCCTTTTCTTTCCTGCCATTCTAATCTCTTAGAATTCTTCTGTTAACAAATTGAATATATTCTTCCAGATATTTATCTTGCTTGTATAAGTATATGTATACTTATTTAACGTTTGTTTTATAGAACAATATGCAATATATAAAAAACACATACAGTATATAATATAGATCATACAGATATATGTTTATGAAATAGATTTCTAAAGGTAAAATTGGATGTCACAGTTTCTGTGTATTTAAAATTTCAACAGCTACTGTTAAGTTGCCCTTTAAAACATTTGTACAAATTTATAGTTCCACGATAGTAGATGTACAGATTTTCTTATAAATGAGGGAACACTACCAGATCAGTTAAGAGATAACCATGTGTCTTAACTCAGATTGTTCTTTTGTTTATTACTAAAGGAGATATGGCAAGATAAAACCAGTTAACAATTTTTTTTTATAATTTAAAAGTTATTGATTTTTCTGTAATTAAAAGGATTGTCATGTTTATTATGTAGTATCTTGGCCATTGAGTAGGAATTGGCAAGCTTATTCTGTAAAGGGCCAGATTGTAAACGTATTAGGCTTGGTGGACTTTGCTGTGTCTGTTACTACTCAATAGCATTGTGACAGCAAAAGCCACCATAGACTATGTCAATAAATGGGCATGACTGTATGTCAGTAAAACTTAATTTACAAAACCAATGGCAGGCCAAATCCTTCAGGCCATAGTTTACCAACCCCCAATCTGGAGGGTGCTACACAAATTTCTGTAATTTTTGTTTTTAAAGTATTTAGAAATTACTTAAAGATTATATAGTTCTTATTTAAAAAATGAATTTGGTTAGAAGGTTATTTCATTTAAAAAGTCTTTTTTGCTTTTCAACTTGTTTCTGAAATAACTGGCTACAAAAATATGAATTGCAGTAGACCTTTTTTCTATTCCTCTACTCTCTTAAAAAAAAGGCCACTATCAACAAAAAAAGAAACACTTACAAAACCTTGAAAATTTGTTCATAGATAAAATTGGTTTATTTATTCTGATAGCCGTATATTTTATGAGTATCACTTTTACATATATACATTTTAAAGAGTTAATACTCATCTAAGATTTGAAGTACATTTTATCATTCCCTGCCTATTAAAATCATATGCAGTCCCTCTTCAATTATATATTAATTTTGTTGGCATATAACCAAATGTTTGATTAACCCAAACTCCCCACTTAAGTTTATTATGTATAATTTTGTTTTTGTTTGCTAAACTTTGTATTATCTTATGACATTTTATTCTCTGACCTTTTTTTTTTTTTTTAAAAAAAAAGGAACTGCCTTTATTAGGTGATGTTTTTCCTAAGTATGGAAATCCAAAGTTGGTTTCTGTGTCTTTCAGTTACTGCAATTATATTGTTTCTCATTCAGTTAGATTTCTTGGTTAAGATTCTAATATTATAGAGGTCATCATTCTGATTATGAGGTGTGAAATTCAGAGCTTATCTCATGAGAAATCTGCATTTTGTCTCAGCTCTTTTTTTTTTTTCAGTGCCCATATTATTTCACATACGAATGAGGAATATTTGTATTTCAGAATATATTCCACAATGCAGATTTTTAATGATGGAATTTCTTGTACTAGCCTACATAGCTGCTAGAATTATTCTTGCTCTTAATTATGTACTGGCTAGTGATAATGGGAATAAGCTTATTAACAGGAAATGTTATTCCTGTTTGGCATTACATTAGAACTAAAAAATTGGGTAATTTGAAGTTATCTATCAGTGTAGTCAAGGCAGTGCTTCTCAAACTATCAGGAATGAAAGACCGGTTTAGGTGTTTATTTTACTTTTCTGTCTAATGCAGATCAATACTTTTTGAAAAATGCAGTAAAAATTGAAGCAATATTTTTGCTATAAAAATTTGTAAACATTCTCACTTTTATTTTGTTTTTCTTGGATTTTTATTTTCCTATTTGTTTCTTTCTCACCTCTCCTCACCCTTTTCCTTCCTCCCCTCCCCATCCCTCCTATTCCCTTCCTTTTTGCATTTCTGTCACTGCAGACCAGCAAGTGTCTTTTAACAGCACAGCTTTAAAGAGAGAGCTGTGATTCTTTCCAAAATTCTACCACTGACTTTAGACAAGTCAGTTTATATGCTTGGGACTAAGTTTCTTATTTAAAAAAAAAATGGAGAAGTTGAATCAGGATATTTCGAAGTCCCTCTAATTTTTATGCCTTTAATAGAATTTGAGCAGTTGGATCAGCATTTTTAGGTTCTTGTAGAATGACCACATACATACAGTTTTCAACAAATACTTATTGAGTGCCTACTGTATATAATGTCTTGATTTAGGTGCCATCTCTTGGTGAACAAAGTAGACAGGAATAATTGCCTTCATGGAATTTACATTTTAGTTGCAGGGGTGAGAACACATCAACAAAATTATTGAGTAAGTTGTGTGATGCATTAGAAAGTATAAATGCTTTAGAAAAAATAAACTAGAGAAAGAAGGAGTGTGTGTATATGCATGGAGTCATGGTAGTGGTTGGGATGGGGAAGGGGAGATTTTATATCAGGTTTTCAGGGGAAGCCTGACCCCTGACTCAAGAGCTAACTGAGTTGTGGGAGTGAACCAAGTGGACGTGTAGGAGCAGTATATTGGTGGGGAGGAGGGTGTGGTATTGGCATCTACTGAGTAGAGGCCAGTGATTCTGCAAAGGGGACAGTGAGGCTGTGACGTGGAATGTGCTTGGCGTGTAAGAAAGCTTGAAAGGTCAGTGTGACTGGAGTGAAGCGAGCAGGGGAGAACAGTAAACAAGGTCAGGCAGGTTAAGGGGTTCAGAGTTGGGAGGCAGGTTGGATACTGAGTTGTAGGCTAGTGTAAGAAGTTTGGTTTTTACTGTGAATTAGATGGAAAACTACTGGAAAGTGTGAGCAGAGAAGTGACATGGCCTCCCTTATATTTTAATTGGATTACTGGCTGATGTGTTGAGAACAGAGTGAAAGAAATAAGGGCAATATTCTATCAAGAGTTGATGGTGGTTTAGACTAAGGTGGAAATAGTAGAAGGGTGAGATGTTGTCAGTTTTATTTAGAAGGTAGAACAATGTGATTTACTAATGTACCTGATGTGAGATATAAAAGAAAGAGAAGAACCAAGGATGACTTCAGTATTTTTGCTCTGAACATCTGTTAGGAGTAGAATTGCTGCTGATATGGGTCGACTTTGGAGGAGAGTGACCAGGAACTCAGTATTGGGCACTTCAGGTTTGAGATACCTACTAGTTCTCCGTGGAGATGTCATAGAGGCAATTGACAATCTGAGTATAGAATTTAATGCAAAGGTCTGGGCTTGATAGGTTGTGTGTGTGTGTGTGTGTGTGTGTGTGTGTGTGTTTGTATGTTTGCATGTGTGGTGGGTGTCTGCATGTTTCTGGGAGGGGTCACCATATGGATATTTATTGCCATGATAAGGAATGAGATCACTAAGGGCACTAATTCAGTTGAAAAAGAAGTCTAAGGGGAGAGAGAAAGAGAAGATGGAAACCAGGGGAGATAGAGCCCCAGAAGCCTGATGAAAAAGAATCTTTTAATCTTCGGAGACATTTTTGGTTGTCTCAGCTGATTGGGGTGGGGAAGAGGATGCGGTATGGGCATCTACTGAGTAGAGGCCAGGATGCTGCTAAACTTTGTACAAAGCACAGGACAGCCTTCCATAACAAAGAATCAACATGTTCACAATGTCAGTAATGTCAGGGCTACGGAGGGAGAGTGAATGGACAGGGAAGTACAGAGTATAGACAGGGCAGCGTTTAAGGGCTCACTTAAGGTTAGTTACCATTAATTTAAAGTGAGACTATTTAGCATGGTTTTGTTTTTTCTGCAGGTACTGTTTGGCTGCACATGTGCCATCTTAGTGTAAGTAGGTGGAGAATTGGAATTAATGAAGGTTGTGATTTTGCCAGATGTGTGTAGAAGTAAGAGAGATGTGAAGACCTCAGGAGCTGAGGAACAGTGAAAGAGAGGTGTGAAGTAAACACCAGAGTGTTTCTAATCCTCAGCCAAATTTGGAAACAGATTAAAAAGAGATCTCTTTTCTTGACAAACAGCTATTTTGGCTTTGCAGAGGCCTGTTTTGCTCCAAGATTCAAAGCTTTGTTTATAGTAATTTGATGAGAATGCTGAATATATGTTATTGTTATACTCAAAGGAGTAGTTTACTTGTTTTTCTTTTCCAAGTTGCTGAAGATCTCATTCAGGCATCCCAGCCTGCCTTTTCTCATGAGTCTTGTGCTTTTTTCCCTCAGGGTACCTTTCATAGCCAGCAGGCATTGGAATATGGCACCCAACTCGTTGGAGGAACCACCCCAGGAAAAGGAGGAAAGACACATCTTGGCTTACCTGTCTTTAATACTGTAAAGGAGGTAATTAATAGGACCCGAGTTTGGCAGAAAAAGAAAAACAGGGAAGAGCGAGCATACTTTGGATAGAGATCTTAATTGTGTCTCTTTTGGGAGAGTCACTTGCCATTTTAAAATCCAGTAACCTAGAGAAATTTAAATCATAGTAAAAACCAGTGGATTCACTTTAGTCACATAGACTCAGGATGTTTTCTCCATGGCTGTATCACTTTTGTTTAGAGGCAAACATCAGCTCTTAAAGGAAGACATGCTGTGGCTTGGCTTCTGTTTGCCTTATTATCCTTTCCTCCTTTTCTCGTTCCAGGATGTCAGTAGTGTATATGTCAGCACTTACCCACTAACACTTACTGGGAATGGGCTCTTTGCCAGGCACTGTGCTGGGTGTGTCCTATACATTGCCTCATTCAGGGCTCTGCACAACCCTCTGAGGTAGCTGCTATTATCATCTCCATTTTAAAGACAAGGATACTGCCCATAATCTCACATCTGATAACTGGCAGGCTTAGTAGGTCACATGTTGTCCCTGTGTGAAAAAACTGGTCTGTAAGTCAGATGGACAAATCACAGTCTAGTCTCCTCCCAAACTACTGATTTCTTAATATTTTAAAAATTATTTTTAAACTAACTTTACTTCTTTGTTACAAAATTAATATACACTTATTGTACAAAATCAGATGATATAAAAACATGTAAAGTTAAATTTTATAGTGTTTTCCATATATCAGGTTTTGCCTTTATAGAGAGCTAATTTAAGCTATGTGTATTCTTTTGTTCTTTTCTACACTTATATGACTATATGCAAAAACAATAGTATTTTAAAAGAAACAGTAGTACAAATTCTTGGTCATTTAATTAAAAATATCTAGGAAATAAACTTAGTACTTGGGAGTGATGTATTAATGATAAAAAATACACTCCTTCCCGCTTCTTTTTAAGTCATATTTTAAAGTATTAAAATTTTTAAGTACAAATTTATAGACATTCTCTTTTCAGACTCTTCAAATTGAAATTAATTTGTACTTTTAATCCTAAAATGTAAGAAAAAACAAATATTCTAGTTTGATTACTTCATTTCACTTTAAATTTGAAAAAAATGTATACTATATGTGTGTATGTGTGTTTTAAATGTACCGTATTTTAAAGAGTAAAAAAAAATTACAAATCACATTCTTTAGAAGAATCATTTAGAATGTTTTTGCTTCAATTTTTTGTTTTTTTTCTTCCACTTAAATTCTGTTAAGATTGCCTTCATGACCTCAAAATATAGAGAGGAGCTATTTCCCTAATTTCTCTAGGTAGATTTGACTTTTGTTGTGAGTCTGTTTTTGCTTTCTTTCAAAGAAAGTTTTTGTTGCTAAGCAACTCATTTATTATTCATCATGATACAAATAGATGTATTTGGATTATTTAAGTTCTCTGACAGATACTGTTTATTTCTCCCTGTACATCTCTTCCAAGAAACTTTCTGAATGAGTAGGATGGGTATCTTTTATACAGTATTACTTGTCAGCATAGACCCTATTGTCACAGTCTAGTTTCTGGCAGTATTTGTAGCCTTAAGAGGTAGAGAACTGTGGGATGTTTTTTCCATAAAATACCTACATACCTATGATCTGCCTTCTTTTGGTTCCAACTTAGTTTTTTTTGTTGTTGTTCTCGCTTCTCTGTTATCACCTGAAAGTTTTTTAAAACTTATTTTTAATCCCTGTTATCATTTATGGATGACCTGTCAGCATCCTTTGGCTTTATTCTTCTGTCATTGTCAAGATAATCTTTTATTAGGGATGCAATAGGGAAAGCTTCTCATTATCTGGGGATATGGGGAATCATTTAGGGATAGTTCTCAAAGACACTGTCTTTTACTTTTGCCTTCATCTACTTGTACTTGTATGTTATATAGCTTAGTATTTGTATGCATGGTAAAATCTCATGGCACAGCCTTCCAAAAGGTTTTGATTTATGTAGTAACTAAGTTATGTTTTAACACTTGCAGATAAGCAGCTTGCTTATCTAAAAAGATTAACTAAAAAGAGTGGACACTTTGGAATTAGACTGTGGTTTGAGTCTTGGCTTTGCCACTTCCTAGCTAGCTATATAATCTCATACAAGTTTTTTCATATCTCTTGGCCTCAGCATCTTGATTTGTAGCAGAGAATACTAAGCATGCAGGATTGTGGTGAAGCCTTACCTGAGACCTGTGTAGAGCCCTCTCACAGAATAGGTGCTGCTACTCTTGTAGAGTTAGAGATCACTGCTAATCTTCAAGAAGCTTCCAGTATAGCACTAGAGACATAGCCACATGTAGAAGTGGGAAGGATACATCTTATTGATGGACATAGAGAGTGCGTAAAGACCAAACGTAAGCTTATGTCCACAGAGAGAAGAATGATGGTCAAATTGATGTCTAAGTGTTTTGTATTGTGAGGGATGGTGTACAGTAGACCCCAATGCTTATTTCGCCCACATTCTTATTCTGTGGCCACCTATGCATGTGCATTTTAGTTTATTTCTAATAAACATGCATTTAGACTAAAAATTGTCAGCGAAAAAAACCCTTCATTTGTGCTTTTTCTTGATAGTATTTATCAAGTATGATGTATTTTTAAACAGATGTTTGAGAGACTAGTTCTAAGCCTCACGGACTCATTAGTCCTTTTTCTCCAGAGGAGGTAAAGGGTTTTAGGATTGAAAAGGTGGTAAAATGTGTTGTAGAGCAACAAAAACGAATGTGGCCACAGGAATGAGGCGACACAGATGCAAATCAGGCAGTGCTTTCATGTTTACTTGCATGCCATCGCCAGAGGGAGGTCACAGACCTTACAAATTAGAGTGGCATTTCACGGGGGCAAGGAGAAGGCCATGAAGACATCCAATGTCTCCTGGTGGTATCCTTTTCTGACTCCAAGACATTATTAAAATCATGGTATTGAATTCATTTTTTAATGTTTATGACTTAACAAATAATAAAGTGCTTCATGGTTAATCTTTCAGGCCAAAGAACAGACAGGAGCTACAGCTACTGTCATTTATGTCCCTCCTCCTTTTGCTGCTGCTGCCATTAATGAAGCTGTTGAGGCAGAAGTGCCCTTGGTCGTGTGTATCACTGAAGGTATCCCACAGCAGGACATGGTTCGGGTCAAGCACAGACTGCTGCGCCAGGGAAAGACACGGCTGATTGGGCCAAACTGTCCTGGAGTCATCAATGTGAGTGTGAAAAAGAAAACTAAGCCTAGATTCAGCCTCTCAGAGGCTAATTAGCTTCGAATCAGTCCAGACATACATGTGGGTTGGAACTATGAAGTATGCTTTTTTTTTTTAATTTTCTGAAACTGTGATTTACTTTTTTTCAGCCTGGAGAATGTAAGATTGGCATCATGCCTGGCCATATTCACAAGAAAGGAAGAATTGGTAAGTATGTTTCTCATAAATTAAAAACAAGTTCTCTGCTCTAAGCTCAAAATTTACAAAGAGAATTTATAACTGTAAGTCAAATTCATTTTAATTAATTTAATTTCAGTAGAATTTACCAGGGAAGTTTTGTAGTCAATTAATTCTATATCCTGGATTGAATGAGTTTGAGAAGCAATAATGATTCTACAGAATAAATGAAGATATTTGGGAGTCTTTTGAAGATTCTTTTCCTCTTCAGATGCCATAGATTCTTCCATGTGTTTGCATGAATCAATAGTTAATTTCATGTTATTGCTAAGTAATATTCTGTTATGTAATTGTATCACAATTTGTTTGTTCATTCTTCTATTGATGAATATTTGGGTTTTTCCAGGTTTTAGCCATTATAAATAAGGCTAAGGTGAATATTTATATATACAGGTCTTTTTGTGGACATATTTTCATTTCTCTTGGGTAAGATATCTAGGAATGGAATCAATAAGTCATATGGTTGAAGTATGTTCAACTTAAGAAATTTTAAAATAATTTTGTGAAGTAGGTGTTCAGTTTTACCTTCCTACCATCAGTGTTTGAGTGTTCCAGTTGTTTCATATCTTCACAAACATTTAGTATTGTCAGTCTTTCATTTTAGCCATTCTACTGGGAATGAAATGGTTTCTCATGGTTTTGAGTTTCTTTGATGATTAAATGACTTTCAGGTACTTATTGACTATTTATATATCTTCCTTGGTGAATTATCTGTTCAGGTTTTTGCATGTTATTTTTTGTTGGGTTATCTTTTTATTGTTGATTACAGGGGTTCTATAAATATTTTGGATATAAGTTCTTCGTCAGATATATATGGATATTTTTGTTGTTTTTTTTGTGTGTCCTGTCCTATAATTACTTTGCCCTCTTGGATATCACAGTTTCTCAGAATATTTTGGGCAAATTGTACAGCTACTTGTTTACTTCCTCGAGTTAATAAGCAAATTCTCATTTCAAAGTTAGCCCATTATGCCCATTTTTAGACTCTTCACATTAAATCTCACGAAGCTATACTGTTACTCCACAAGAGATAGTTACAGCAATTTATCTATAAGCCATGATTATTAATACAGAATAAGAATAATCGACATAGAGTAGGTGAATGTCAGTTGTGTAGTTAATAGGACTGGGTTAAAGGTCATGATTTTTCTTTTTTACTGATGTCTCTTCGAGCTTCAGCCCTGCTGCCAGTAGGGTACTTGCCAAGGGAATTCCATAGACCATCTAAGCTCTCTAGTGGAGGCCTGAGCCATGTAGTCACTGATGCTCTTGGACATATTTGAGCACTGTCTGTGCTTGTTGGTCTGCTTTACTGCTGTGGATTTGAGGTGAGCATTGAAAATATCTACATATATCTGACAACTTTTATCCAAAATATTTATAGAACCTCTGGTAATCAACAATAAAAAGATGATCCAATAAAAAACAATATGCAAAAAATTTGAACAGATAATTCACCAAAGAAGATCTATAAATAGCCTATAAACACCCGAAAAGTCATTTAGCCATCAGGGAAACTCAGCTGTGCTAAGTTGCCTCTCTGATCACTGCCCTGCTTTTCTAGATGCCCATAAACCTGAAAACCAAAAAACTGAGAAGGTAAAGGAAGTCCTTTCAACCTTGCTTCTCTGAATGGCCGTAACACAGTCATGAGGCAGTCATCTGGGAGACTGCTTTTAATTCCTTTAAAAAAGTACTTAAAAAAAACTTCTAAAAGAAAGAGTGACACTACAAGATTTTTGAGGAAGTGAAGAGAGGAAAGATTGTTGTTCACTGTGGCCATAGCATTTTACATTTCCATCAGCAACGTATGTGTAATCTGATTCCTCCACATCCTTGCCAGCATTAGTGGTGCCACTGTTTTTTATTTCAGCCATTATAATTGTTTAGTGGTATCTCATTGTGGGTTTAATTTACATTTACCCAGTGGCTAATGATATTGTTTGTCTTTTCATGTGTCTATTTGTCATCTGTATCTCTTCAGTGAAGCCTCTTCATGGTTTTTTTTGCCCATGTTCTAATTGGATTATTTGCTTTTTTATTGTTAAGTTTTGAGAGTTCTTTAGCTTTTCTAGATACTAGTACTTTTTAGATGTGTTTTGCAAATATTTTCTTCCATTCTATAGCTTTCTATAGCTCTGTTTTCATCCTCCTAGAATGATCTTTCAGAGAGCAAAAGTTTTTTAATTTTGATTATGTCTAATTTATTAATCTTTTTCTTTTGTGAGGTGTGCTTTTGATGTCAAGTCCAAGAACTCTTTGCCTAGCAAAGATTTGTTTTTTTCCTTAAAGTTTTAGATTTTACATTGAAAATCTAAGTCCATGATCCAATTTCAGTTAGTTTTTCTATAAGATGTGAAATTTAGATCAAAGTTTTTTTTTCACCTATAAATGTTTAATTGCTCCAGCACCATTTTTTGAAAAATTATCTTTATTCCATTGAATTGCATTTGCATTTTTGTCAAGAATCATTTGGCATATTTGTGTTGGTCTATTTCTGAGTTATTTCTTCTATTCATTGACTTATGTGCCTATCCTAATGCCAGCACTTAAAATTGTTTCTTTGCATTTTATTATTTTTTTTCAGATTATTTTAGCTATTCTAGTTCTTTTACTTTTCCATATAACATTTGAATGATCTTATCTATATCTACAAGAACTCTTTTGGGGATTTTGATAGGAATTTTATTAAATCTATATGTCAGTTTGGGAAGAATGGATGTCTTTACTCTGCTGAATCAATCCGTGAACATGGTAGTTCTCTCCATATATTTAGATTGTCTTTGATTTCTTTCATCAGGTTTTTAGCATGTAAGTACTGTACATGTTTTATTATATTTATACTTAAGTACTTATTTTTATTGAAAGCAATTGTATATTTTATTGTATTTTAATTTTGGTGTCCATGATATATAGAAACACAATTAATTTTTTAATGTTTATCTTGTGTCCTGCAATATTGCTGAACTTAATAGGAATTTCTTGGTAGATTCCTTGGCATTTTCTGTGTAGACAGTGTCATCTGTAAATAGGGACAGTTTTATTTCTTCCTCTGAGAAAACTTAAGAGAAGTAAAGTCTATTTTATCTACTCATAGTTCTGATTGCTGTGTTCTTTTTTTCCCGATATTTCAAGGTTCCTTCTTTGATCATTTCCCTTCTGTTTAGAGAACTTACATTAGCCATTCCCTTATGATTAATTTGTTGGTGACAAATTCTCTACTTTTCCCTCATCTGAGAGTATCTCTATTTCTCCTTCATTCCTAAAGGATAGTTTTACTGGGTGTAGGATTCAGGGTTGACAGTTCTTTTCTTTTAGAACTTAAAAAATCTTGTTCCACTTCTTGCTTCCATGGTTTCTGATGAGAAGCTGATGTCATTTTAATTGTTTTTCTTGTGTAGGTAAGGTGTTGCTGCTTTGGTGTGAATTTCTTTGAGTTTATTCTGATTAGGGTTTGCTCATGTTCTTGAATATATAGTAAGTCTACTGCTAAATTTTGGATTTTGTAAGACATTTCTTCAAGTACTTTTTTAGCCCGGTGCTCTTTTTTCTTCTCCTTCTAGGACTCTGATAACACAAATATTAGGTCTTTTGTTACAGTTCTATAGGTCTCTGAGGCTCTCCTCATTGTTTTTTCCCTCGTCTGTTTTTTCTTTAACATTTACATTGGGTAATTTCCATTGTTCTATTTCATGTTTCACTGATTCTTTCCTCTCTTCTCTCCATTATGCTGTTGAGATCATTCACTGAGCTTTTAGCTTTGATTATTATATTTTTCAGTTTTAAAATTTCTATTTGTTTTTTTTTTATAGCTTCTATTTTTTTGCTGAGACTTTATTTCTTTGATAAAGCTTTCTATTTTCTCATTTGTTTCAAGCATGTTTATAATGGTTAAAGTATTTCTATCATGGCTTCTTTGAAATCTTTGTCAGATAATTCTTTAATGTCCCCTTCATCTTGGTGCTAGCATCTATCGATTGTCTCTTTTCTTTTAGTTTGATATCTTTGTGGTGCTTGGCATGCCGAATGATTTTTGATTGAAAATTGGATATTTTGGATCTTGTTTGAACCTTCTGTTTTCACTGACTTTATTGACAAGACTTTAGCAGGGATTGTGCCTTGTTACTGACAGGTTGAGGTAGAAGTCTAAGTCCCCGACTTGCCTCCTTTGATACCGGAGTGGGTGGGCTCCTTACTGGGGATGATAGTTCCACACTCCTCAGTGAAGTGTTCCACTGACACTTCCGTGGGTGTGGCCTTGTTATTGCTGGGTGATGGTGAAAGATGGTGACTCTCCACTAGGCCTTCTCTGATACTACCCAGCCAAGGAGGCGGAGATGTACCTTACTGCCAGATGAGGATGGACATATAGGATCCCCACATAGTTTCCACTGACACTGTGGCATGTGGAGGAGCTCATTACCAGCTTTCATAGATGAGAGTCCTGACTGCCAACTTGGTTTTCCCTTGCACCGTCCCAGCAGGCATATTGTGTGCCTCTTTAGAGCCTCGAAAATGTGGATGTCTGGGATTCCTTTATGGCCACTGCTCATGTGAATGGGGTGGAGGCACAGTTATTTCTGTAGTCTTTGACTGGTATGGAGTGATTATTGTCTAAAAGTTTCTGTTTTGCTAGGCTGTCTTTCTCTTGGTTCTTTAGCTAGAGAGAACAGATTTTGAGGGTGGGACTTTCCCACCCCCCCTGTGTCCTTATGTATTTCTGAGATGCTGGCTTTTTTAGCTCCATGTCTGGGCCGGGATATGTGAGACAGGAAAATCCAGGGAACTCACCACTATATCAGTTCTTGAGTCTTGAGGTCCCTGGCCGCTCTGCTTTCTCTCCATTTTTCAGAGATTTCTTACGTTTGTTTTATATATATCGTCCAGGGATTCTGGTTGTACTTAGCAGGAAGAATAGCAGGAAGAAAAGCAGGAGTACCCTTATGATAGATCATTGAAAGTGATAGTTTCTTTACTATGTATGCTTTAAGGATGGCAGGTGTAATCTAGCCTAAACACGTTACTTTCAGTACCTTCAATATATATGCAGTTTGTATTTATATAATTTAAATATCACTTATATAATAATATGAAAGCTCCTTAAAGGAATGATCTTGGTGTTACTTTTAACTGATTGTTATACTGATTTATCAAAAGACTAGAGTAAAATATCTGTTCTTATCAGTAATCTAAGATGTTGAATAGATACCTAAAACATAATTTTACCATAAAAATCAAGTAGGAGTAGAGTAAGAGGAGACTAGATAATTGCACACTGGTTGTATAACTAAGAAGTTACTGTTTATACTTTGTTTAAAAACTAAATGAACCAAATTTATAGATGCGTAGGTATTGCCTACCTAACATTCTTAGTTATGGTGGGTACCACAGAGGAGGGACTGTGTTACAGAGAGAAGATTTAGATAGAAAGGAAGCTCTGAGAATAGGGAAAAACTGATAAGACACAGATAGGGGTAGTGGTAGTAATTCTCATTTATCATGAATTAGGCTCCAGTTAGTGAATGGTTTTAAAACTATTGAAATTAGATTTTGCTATGCAGAGACTTGTACTCCGTTGAAGGGTTTTCAGTTTTGACTGGTTCAGTAAATATTTACTGAGCTCCTGCTGTGCCTGAACAGTGTTTGATGCTGGGAACACAGGGCTGAGGAAAACAGTCCTGTTTACTGACTGCCCCCAGAGGTCTAAGTCTATCAAGGAGGACAGTCACCACAGAATCTTGAGCATCATGGGAGGTCTCTTACTGAACCAAATGGCAGGAAACAGTGTTCTTACTTGAAAAGTCAGGGAAAACTTCAGAGAGAAAGTGGCATTTAGCTTTTTAATATGGACCACCATGGATAGTTAGAGTTTTTTTTTTTTTTTCAGATATTGGAGGGGAGGGTTCTGTTTTAAGCAGAGCAAATGTAATTAATTGAGGAGTAAATCAATTTCACTAGATTATGGGAAAATGTGAAATGAAACTGGAGAGCTAGATTGGAACAATGCTGGGCTGAGGGTTTGGTGCAGAGTTCCATATGAAGTGAGCAGTTGTGTCAGGGAGTGACATAGCTCTTGGCATTTGGTGAAATTAATCTAAAAGCAACCTGTCAGTGTTCTATAGGGAACTGTCTCGTGCTGACCAAGATACAAACATGTCTTAATTTGACTGATCGACTTTGACTAATCTAAAGTTATGTGCACCTGAATTCCTAGTGAGAAGATGGTTGTTTATATACAGATTATATATTTGATACCCATGAGTACACAGTGATAGTAACACAAAACTTTAAGAATATAAATATGCTGTACCAAAGTTGAGGCAGCTTATGGTTATGGTTTTTGTCTTAGTCTGGTAAGAATTCTCCTTGTCCTGATAGGGGGATCATATTGTTAGAAAAGAATCTTCATAGTTTATAAAAAGTTCTCCAAGCATAAGCTTAAAAGAAAGCAAACCATGGGCATACTAGAATTATTCATTACCCCAGAATCTATGCTCTGGTTTAGCCTTTGTAAAAATTGTTGTTTATTTAAAAAAATATTTAGTGTGTTCTAACAACAAAAGAAACTCATTTATATTTCTCAACCTATTAAAATTAGAGATCCACGCATTACATATAGATTGTAGCATTAAATAAATTAGCTTTCCTGTAGCTCAGCCAGACTTTATGAACTACATGTTTAACTGCCCATTGCCCATCCCTCAGCTCTACATGTACATAGCTTGTCCAGATGTGAAGTGAGGTCCTTTCACGTAGGCCCCTTGTAGAATGGAAATTAGGTGGTAGACTTGAACTCAGAGGAATTGTGACCTTATTTCCCAGTTTTTTAAAGCTTACATATATTGTTTGAAAATTATTAGAAAAATAGCTGTGGGAAAGATAGATAGCATTGCTAAGTGTGACTAGTGGTGGTTTTGATAGTGTAATAGTTTGGGTATCTATCTATAAGTCTAAGCTATATGTTCTGCCACCCTCAGCAGGATTGTAACTACCAAGTCATATGGATATTACCACTTTCATAAAGATTTCTTAGAAAAGGTAATTTAGGTCTTTCTTGCACTACTTTTATGGTCATAAAATAACACTAACTAATAGTGTACTTTCTCTTATGTCTAACTTTTAAAACTCTGCTTTAATTTAAGCCTTATTTCATCATTTGAAGATAATATTGGTTTGGATGACAAATCATGGAATGGATTTTTTTTATATACTTGTATTTGTAATTTAGTTTATCCTATGATAGTCTATCATATGAACACAATCTAATATTTTTGAATTTTCTTTCTTTAAGGTATCGTGTCCAGGTCTGGCACCCTGACTTATGAAGCGGTTCACCAAACAACACAGGTTGGATTGGGGCAGTCTTTGTGCATTGGTGAGGGATTTTTGCTAAAATCATTTTATTGGAATGCACTATTTTCATTAAATGAGTATAATAATATTGTTTTATTTGCAAGAGTTTTTGATTTTATTAAAAATATGTTAGGATCTCAAACTTAATTTGCTTAAGTATAAAGCTCTACTATATGTTTAAAGATTCATAGTCCAAGATTCCGTGTTGAGGAACAAACATCCTCAGACGTGTGGCGCCTTGAGAGTCTTGGTGCCTGAAAACATCATTTATTTTGCTTGCTGTGAAGAAGTGGTCCTTCACATTAGGACTATTGTGACTATAATTATCATCTATTATTATTATAAGCTACAATTTAGTGCTTCACATTCTTTGCCATTCATTGTCTGATTCTTATGGCAACCCTCTAAGGTACCTCTGAGCTTAAAAGTTTTACTAGTATAGCATAAAGCTACGTATTAGTGAGGAAACCTAGATTGAGGAAGGTTGAGTTGCCTAGAACCACTCTTTTTACCACATCATACTGCCTCCCACTTTTAAAAATAAAAAAGTTATTTAAATAATGTATTTTTAAAATAATTTTGGTATTTGTTGGCAAAAGCCAGGCAGATTTCCCATTTTTATAACTTTTTATAATATTTATATAAATATTCATTTTATTATAAAATAAAAATGATAAAATATGGGCTTGGAAGATTTTTATTAAGACTTAGTTAGATCTATCAGATCAGTATTGAAAACATTAATCTCACTTTTCTATGTGTAAAGCACAATCTTAGACACTAGTTAACTTAGTATGATGGAAAATAAGAAAGATTTTGAAACGGAGTTGCCAATTCCATCTTTTCCAGCTTCTATTTTTAATTTTTAAATTGAGACTAATAATGCCCATGTCACAGAGAGGCTGATAGAATTAGGAAATAGCAGGTTTAATGTGTGAGGAGACACAGTGCTTGACACATGGTTGTCACTCAATAAATCTCACTTCCCTTCTTCATATTCATTCTTCAGAGCTGCATTAAAGGTAGGAAATCAATCCTGCCTTCAATAAGTTTATAACTTAAAAAAAAAGTGGCAGTCAGCCTGTAAGGAACATTTACTTTAATTCTATCCAAGTATTTTTTCTTAAATGTCATGTGCTTAGAGTAGAGCCCCTACATGTAGTCTCCGTTATCACCCACTCTGGATCTGATGGAAGAGGGGCCAGGGCGCCACCTCCCCTATTCGTCACTGGGACTTGTGTCTTAAAACTTGTGTTTCCTCTGCAGCATACCTCATCTAATAGTTCCTTTGTTTAAAGAGATTTGTTAAATGTTTAATCAGAGAAATTCTCATTTGCTTGCAGTGCAAACATATTTTCTTAAAATGTTCATTTTTAAACATGTAGGAATAATTTTGTGGGAGGGAAGAGGATTGATAAAGGAGCTAAACAAAAAGAGGGTTTTCTTTGTGTGTATCAGAATTCAACTGTCATTTTTTATATGATATTATATATTATATTATTATATATTATATTATATTATTGTATTTATATAATATTGTAAATAAATGTACTATTTTGTGATTTTTTTTATGTTTAGTGCTACAGTGATGATACATTTAAAAATATTAGTGAGTGGGCAAGCAAAATAAGAAACCAGTTGAAACAACATTTCTTGACCTAATTTTTATGCTGTTGATATTCTTTGACTTTTTCAGGCATTGGAGGTGATCCTTTTAATGGAACAGATTTTATTGACTGCCTTGAAGTCTTTCTGAATGATCCAGCCACAGAAGGCATCATATTGATTGGTGAAATTGGTGGTAATGCAGAAGAAAATGCTGCAGAATTTTTGAAGCAACATAATTCAGTAAGTTTGGCTTTGGAAAAATATAGCTCTTTGCTCTTGAAAAATATCACTGACTTGTTTTGGGAGATATTTTTATTTTTTCAAAGATTAACTTTTTAAGAAAACATGAAAGATAAAATCAAACCTTTCTGAGCTGGGCCTTTGGTACTAGCACTCAGAAAACTTTAGACTCTTTCTAGATTGACTCTCCTTTCCCACAATGCCTGTTATCTACTCTGAGCCCTCCTCCCCAGGCATCACCTCACATGTTTGTGGTAGATAAGTTGGCCTCTTGCTAAATGGAGAACTATTCCAGTCATCAGCCCAAAAGCCCTCACTTAACCTGCTGGAGCACTTTTCACCTATCATTGGTGTTCTTTCTCTGATCTTAGGATATATAAGCATTCTTTCTCTTTTTTAGGGCTGACCTTTTTATACCCTTTTCCAAGATCTCACCTCTCTCTAGCTTTGGTCTTTCTTTGTAGCATAGTGCTTCCCTTCAAAGGTTAAGTAGAAGGCTTTATTATCTATCACCTATGAAGGCTCTCCTGGAATTAAATGTAAAAAAGTGGTATGGAATCATATTGTGATTTCTTTTAGCCTAAGGGAATTGAGCTCTTTCTGGGGTGGAGGAGAGAGAGAGGGTAGTAACTACTGAAGCAGCTTAGTGTCCACCAGACCTGGGGGGCAACAATGTGAATGATTTCTAAGATTTCCCTGACATTGACGAATGAAGAATCACCCTCAGAAGGTCAGGCAGGCAGGAGGAGGTAACTTTCTATGTTTGTGAAAGAAATTGAAGAGTGAATGATTTAAATACTATAGAAAAATAATAAATACTGGAGAGTTAAAGGAACCAACAGTATCACCTACAGGGTAGTATCCATAAAACAACACATATTTATTTGTGATTTGAGGAATTTTCAAGGGCTAATTTGAAACTCTGATCTCTATATGAGTTGTTACTCAACTTTCCCCTCATTCTCTGGATCTCTTTTCTTTTTATTTACCTGCTAATCCTCAGCAGTTTGGCTTCTGCCTGCTGCATAAAAGCTGTGTGACCTTGTACATGTTACGTAACTTGACTGTGCCTCAATTTTCTCTTTGGCAAAATAGGGCCTGCATACTAGCATTGTTGTGTTTAAGGACTGTGATGTTTAAATGACTTGGGAGCATACAGCAGAGTTGCACCAGGCATGTAGTAAGTCCCCGTTTTGAACTGTTTGATGCTGCTGGGAATCTTACTCTTGTGACCTTGCTTTTGCAGAGGTCATCAGTGGCCTCACTTCATTCTTCATCCTCCCCATCTCTTGATTTTTCTCTGGGTTCTTCTTTTTATCCTTCCCTGGAGTTATTTTCTGTTCCTGTTCCTTAAGTGTGAGTGATTACTACATGCAAACAACATCATCCTTCAGGCATCATCTTTTATTTCTCTCATCTCTCATTTCCACTTCAGTTACCAACATGTATCTCTGAGATCTCAACAGTATGTTAAAATTGAGAGCATCATATGTTATTAGTCCATCTATTCTGGTTTAGGTACATGTAAACTAACGGCCAGACTTAGCATGGCATTCCAGTCCTCACACACCACTCTAACCTTCCTCTCCAGATCCATGTCCCATCTGACATGCCAGTTGTTTTCATTCTCACTTTACTTTGCTTATTCCTTCTGTGAAGCATGCGTAGTATCTTGACTCTCACTCTGGATTGTTATGGACAGCAAGGAACTGATATCCTTGGTAGGCACCGATAAATGTTGAGCTTGGAATAGAATGTTGTTAGAGTCTCTTGAATTCAAAAAAGTTATAAAGTTTGAAATTTAGGTAAAAACTGACTGCTTTTTAGGGAAAAAAACAGGTTGATATGACATGACACTGTGTTAAAGTGAATATGAAAATATATTTAGGTCCAACTTTGAATCCCTTGAATAGCTTAGAGTATAATGGGAAAAACTAAACGTATACATTGCATTTTATTTGGTACATGTTTTCCTATTCCTGGTTAACTCATATGGAGCTAATTTTTATTGAGGACATGCTGTGTCCAAGATGCTAAGTTGAACAGTTCAGTTGACATTTAAAGCACTTAGCACGATGCCTGGCACAGAGCAAACTCTCAATAATGCTCTCTGCCGCTGCAACTACTATTGTTACCGTCATTACAATAACAATATGATTTGCAAAAATAGTGTTTACTCTTTACCTTGACCCTGAGAGTAAGATGTTTTTGCCTTTCTCTTATGTGAGTAAACTGGCACAGAGACTTTAATAACTTGTCTTTGGAGGGTATATAACAAATGAACTAGGGGTAGCGTTAGTACCCAGGTTTGCCTGACTTCTCCATCACACACACCATGGAGGGATCAAGGGTCAGATTGCAGGGCTTAAGGACAAGAGTCAACAGTCCTCAGTGTCTGCTCAGATTATACTGGTGGCATCTTAAATGGGTCATTCCATTTTTTTAGGCTTTTACTCTTGTCATAATTTCAGACTACACTTCTCCCAGTCTTTTAATTGTATTTTTCTCTGCCTAAAAATCTCAAGTGGCTCTTCTTTGTTAATAAGACACAGTGTAAACTTGTTTAACATTTTTAGGCTCATCATAATCTTGTTCCTTCCTAGTGCAGTAGTCCCACTATTTGAGTGTAGGGACAGAAGGATCAAATGGAATTTGTGCCACTCAAATATGAGATGCTCATATCCTCTGCATAGCCCACAAGTGAATGCATAAGTACTGTGGAGTCTTTTCAAGTGAGGACATAGTCCCTGTGTTCAGGGAATTCATAGGTTAGGAGGGCGAACACATGGGAAATAAGT
Source organism: Macroglossus sobrinus (assembly GCA_004027375.1). Lineage (NCBI taxonomy): Eukaryota > Metazoa > Chordata > Mammalia > Chiroptera > Pteropodidae > Macroglossus > Macroglossus sobrinus. Next base: position 113,199 of record PVKZ01002139.1, on the reverse strand, counting down.
GACTGCCTGTGTACTAAGTATACAAGTAGAAAAGTGCGAAAGGCACAGCAGGGTCACTGAACAGAAGATGAATGACCGCGAGGGCATTTGTAGAGAGTTTGGGAGGGTTAGAAAGGCTTATGGAGGAAGAAGAGTCTTGAGAGGTCTTTAAGGTTAAGTAGAGATTTGCCAGCTAGCCAAGGAGAATGGAAAACATTCTCAGCAGAGGAACAGCGGCAGAGCAGTCTGGGATTACTGGAAGATTGGTGGGAGACGAGGCTGGAGTAAGCAGTGCCAGAGCTCATATAACCTGCATGCTGGCATCTTAGTGTGAATCAGGGCAGTAGAAGCAAACTGCGCTAGTCATCTGCCGCTACTCTCAGTAAAAAGAAAAAAGCCAGTTTTATTTAAGAATGTCCTTGATGAAGCAGTAAAAATTTTTAATTTAATTAAAACTTGACCCTTGAGTCAGTATTTTGTGATGAAATGGGAAGTAAAGTACTTTCTCAGTTGAGATTTGAGCTGAACTAGCTGCTTTTTTCATGGAATGCCAGTTTTACTCAAAAAAACAACTGGCAGACAAACTGGTTATTTAGACTTGGGTATTTGGCAGAACTCATCTCAAAATGAACAAAATGAACCTACCATATCAAGGAAAACAACTCATAGTATTTGTTGCCAATGATAAAATTTGGGCTCTCAAGTGAATAATAATATTTTGGAAAACTTATATTTGCCACTGTGAACTTGACAACTGCTCCCTGCTAAAACTTTTCTAATGAGATTGATGGCGATAGTGATGAGTGTGATTTGTTGATATTGAATGATGAAATGTGTCAGCCTGGGTAAGATTTGCATAACTCCGTGAACTCCTATTTTCCATCTGACCAACGCATGTTACAAAATCACTGTAGTCTAAAGATCCATTCAAATGTAAGACAGACTAATGGATTTTAAAATAACAGAAGCCAAAAGATTCATTGCTATAGTTTCAGATTCCAAGATTGCATCTGCCCTTAAGAAATCAATACTTGAAGAGGTTCCTGTAGTATCAAAGAAGAATATCCATAATTATCAGACAAGCTATTAAAATACTTCTCCCTTTTTCAACCACATATGTGTATGAGGTTGGATTTTTTTCTTTTACTTCTTGTAGTCAACATTGTAATAGATTAAATGCAAAAGCAGATATTAATATTAGACATCAAGACATTACAAAAATGTAAAATAATGCCTCTCTTCTTGTTTTCTAAAAATAGTTTTTAAAGTTATTATTAAATAAATTAATATAAAAAAGTTTTCAGTTTTGATTTTTAATACAGTAAATATCAGCTATAACTTACACAAACAGAAGTTCTTTGGGATCCTCATTAATTTTTATAAGTATAATGGGTCCCAAGATGGAATGATTTGAAAACTGCTGGCCTAGGGGAAGGCATTAGTGCCTGAAAGAAAGTACTTGGATCCCCCTTGTGATCAAGTTCTGCCTTCCGCAAGTCTCCCTGTTTCATCTGGATCCCTTATCGCCTCTGAAATCCTATTATGAACATGGTATTTTTATTTGCATGAAACTTAACCATATATTCATATATTGCTTTATAGTATCTCTTAACTTGCTGATGTATATACATAGTTTATATTATTACTTCAACTATACTATAAGCCTAGAGCATACAAATTCTTATATTTTCTGTGAACGTGTTTTAACTTTTACTTCAGAACATAATATAGTGCTGTTTCTGCACATAGAGGTTGCACATTAGAATGGATTTTTGTTGAATGAAATTAGTCCTGGTCTTTCTTTTTAGACATCATAGAATTTCAGAGGGAAAGGACCCTGGGCCATCAATATGGCTTAGCCATTTCATTTTATAGACGAGGAAGCAGAGGTCTAGAGAGATGGTGTGCCTTGTCCGCTGTCATGCAGCATTTGTCAATTGGAAATTAAATCTGGTGACTCCTAGTACTGTCTTTCCCAGGTTACTTTCCCACTTCCTCTTTTCCTTTTAGCAGGGTTATTAAGGGTTAAGTGGTAATCAATTAGACATAAAATCAGTAAAACAAATCTCATAACTTAGATATTTTCAAGGGCGCCTTTTTGTTTTTTCAGATGTCACATATGTACTTGTAAAACAGCTTGTGCCAGTGATAAAGTTTAGACAAAGTTTAATATCTAAACAGATACAAAATTTGCTCAGAAATTATTTTTCTGAGTTTGTATGAAAAGCCGGGTCATCACAAAGGGGAGGGCACCGTGGTTTCAGTCAGCTTATTATTTGCATCGGTTTTCTTAATGATGGGCACTGTCCCAGCCATTTGCCATTTACTGACAGAGTCATCAAACTGGGTTTCTGTTTTAATCAACTTATTCATTAGAGTGTTTAAAATACCACTTTCTAGGGTCCCAAAGCCAAGCCTGTGGTGTCCTTCATTGCTGGTTTAACGGCTCCTCCTGGCAGGAGGATGGGTCATGCAGGGGCAATTATTGCTGGAGGAAAAGGTGGAGCTAAAGAGAAGATCTCTGCCCTTCAGAACGCAGGAGTTGTGGTCAGCATGTCTCCTGCACAGCTGGGCACTACCATCTACAAGGTAAGCTCTTCACAGCGGCCTAACTGCTCTGAAGTTATGGGCCTTACAATGTGTGGCCACCCTGGGTACCTGCAAACCATGGCCTTTTCTTTCTCCTCTGTTTATTCTTTCTGGTGTGCAGCTTAACATTCTCTAACAACTCTGTTTACATCCTAACATCCTAATTGGGCCTGATTAGGAATTACCTTCTGGTAACTTTTGTGAATGACAAACTGTAGTATACAGGAAAGCCATGAATTCCATTTTGGGGGGTGGTGCAGAAAATTGCCTTGTCTTGTTTTTTCCTTGGAGGGCCTTTGGGATACAGCTACCCTGAACCCATAGGTTTCTGTTTCTAGGGGGAGAGGTTGAATGCCGAGTAACAAGAAATGAAAGCTGGATGAAAAGGGAGTTAGAGTGAAAGCAGATTTATAGAAGAGGTTGGGGGTTCCAGCCTTTAGTTTCTGGCCCTGGCTAGGTTGGGATGCCATTGATGTTACAGGTTAGAGCACTTCTTAACCACTTGCTTTTCATACTTTTTAAATAGGATATTGTTTGAAATATTCTAAATGATTTGGTATCTTCCATAATCTCTTGGTAATGATTTTTAGCCTGTCTCTTTGAGTTATTATTTAAGGCTCTCTTTCTATTTTTACTGTGATTATAGCCTTGTCAAAAAAGCAAACAAAAAAACCGAACTTTTTAAGCATGCTAAAAACAGACCCAAATTGTATCCCCAAGAAGCAATGGTGTCTTGGTGCAATCTTCGCCCTTGTTTTAAGGATTATAAAATGAACTCCTTGTTTTATTGAATCTTTGCATGATCCTGTCTTATGGAATATGACATTGTGTGCCATAGTATTTAAATGAATTCTGGGTGGTTAGTAAGTGTGTGAAGACAGATTTTATTTAAGAGAGGAGAATAGGAAAAAGCAAATGCTTAAAAATTCATATTGGAGACATGCGATACCGTTTTACTCCAGTAAGTGGCAGCAGCCATCTACACATTTGTTGTATTCTAAATGTTAACAATCTAGATAAATATGGTTTTCAGTATTGTTTCCTTTCCAGATGTTTCTGAGGTTCTTGACATTTTGTTCAAATCTTACTGAATCTGTTTAGTTTTATTCTCTGAGAAACCAAGCAAACTTGTTACTGTTGCTTTATTAAAAGGGCCAGTATGGTTCTTGTATCACATTAAAGGTTTGGATAAGCACAATCAGATTTGTCAAATGCTAATAAAAATACTGCAGTAGAAAAATAAGTATAATGCACAGCCTCTTGTCTTCTGTGTTTAGGAGACGTAAAATTGAAGCTCTGCATCTAGCTCAGTAAAATTCAGTCTTACAGACTAATTTGAAAGCTGTTAGTTTGTGTTCAAATACTTTCATCCTGGTACATTTTACTCCAGCAATAGTTAGTTGTTCAAAGAATCATAAAGATAAGAAGTTTCAGAATCACTTTGACCATGAATGTAATTTGGATTTTTTATATTTTTATTCCCTCTTTTTCTCCCTCTTCTGTTTCTGAAGGAGTTTGAAAAGAGGAAAATGCTCTGAAAGAAAAAACAGAAAGTTTCCTAAGCCTGTGGAATGAATCATTGTAGAAGTGTGAACCAGAAGCAGTTTGCTTCTGTTGTCCACTGATCGTCGGCCCCCTGCGCCTGTCGCTGGGCATCCATCACAGCGGGAAGCCAAAACAAGGTTTAGAATGCTCTATGTTGAGACATTTTTCATCTGTATAACAGACAGCCAATAAACCTATCATTTGATTTGAATATGGTTTTAGGACTTTTTATTGTTCTAGTATTGGGAGTTGGGGAGTAAGAGAAATTGAGGGATATGTGTATTTGTGAGTGAGTGAGAGTGTGTGTGTGTGTTTGTGTGTGTGTGTGTTTGTGTGTGTGTAATGGGCTCTCTAGAGAACATTCTAACTAAAACTTTTGAGAGGATGAGACTAAAAATTTCAGTATGGCATTTGTCTAAGTATCTTAGATGTAGAGTGACCTAAGGTTACTTTGAGTCATAGTTTTCTCATGTGTGTGTATAATAGTCTCCTGGCACATAATAAGGAACTCTTATCATTACCATCATTATCGTCATCACCATCATCATCATCAGGATTACAGGCAGAAACTTATCTATGTTTCAGTTTTTGTCTAATTGGGAAATGGAGGATTTTCAATAGTGCTATTTTTTTGGTTCTGCAGAGGGCTCTTCCCTTTCCCATCCAGAGCCTACAATTCTTTCCTTGAGGTTTTAGACGTTCACTGCAAGAAAGCAGGAAAGCTGTTAGCCATCCCACTTAGTATTTAAAAGGGACCTTGTTAACAAGAAGAAATTCCAGTAGATAATTGTCACTAACCAGGCCAGAGAGGGTGTCAATTGTCAGGAGCTTATATTCCGAAGTGAGAGAGCCACAAAATACTTTCAAATTGTGTACCTGCTCTGACGTAATCAAAAAGAGCTTCAAAAAATAACATTAGGGAGAAGACCCTGAAGAAAGGCTGTTTGGGAAGGCCTCCCTGAAGAGGAGACATGAGTTGGGACCTAAGAGCTGAGACGGTACCAGCCATGCAAAAAGGATGTGCATCTAGACAAAGGCAGGGAGGAGAAAAGAACTTGTTTTGTGGAGGTGAAGGAAAGCCTGGTGCCTGAGAGCGGAGAGCCCGGGGAGGGGCTGGAGGAGGTTTGGGGATGCTGGGGAAATGGATGTTTCAGTAGTTCCTGTGACCATGCCCAGGTAGCTGATGGCACAAAGAGCGATGTCAGGAGATGGATTTACAGCACAAAGATTTCTTTCATTTCAGTTAGAGGATGCAATGGAGGAATTCTTGCTTCCAGTAATAATGGAATAGCTTGATTAGACTAATCTTTCCACAGATAACAATTATTAAACCTGGACAAATAATTTATAAGAAAATTACCTGATAGCACTGGAAAGTGACCAAAATCACACGTGGAGGGGATTACCAGTGAAAGAGGAGCTACAGGGGGTGCAATTTCTGAGTTTGTAGCTTTATGCCTGAGGGCCCTCTCAAGTATGCGATAAATACTAAAACTTAACTAAAAAAAACAAAAGGGCACATGGTCAAACAGGAAATCTGAAAGATCTATCAAAGAAATTGAATTTATAATCAAAATCTGTCACAAAGTAAATTTCAAGTTTTGATGGTATTTCTGGTGACTTCTATTAAATTTAAAGAATAAAAATGCCAATGTGATACTAACTCAAAACAGGAAAAAACATCCCAAATTATTGGATAAAGCCAATATTACCCTAATTACCAAACCTGGCAAAAATGTTACAAGAGAATTTTAAAAAATGTTGACAAATCCCTTATGATCATATTCATAAAAGTTCTTAACAAAATATTAGCAAATTGATTCAGCAACATATGACAAGATACAATTATGACCAAGAAGCATTTAAGAACAAGAATACAAGTCAACATTTAATTCGACCAAATAAAGGGGAAACATTATAAAACCATTTTCAATAGATTGAAAATAAACAATAGATACAATCATTACTTATTCAAGATTAAAAGCAAGAAAACAAAAATAAAAACATTCAGCTAATTTGTAATACAGGGAAATTTTCCCCATGTGATAAAGGACATCTATGAACATTCTTGAATTAGCACCATCTCTAATGGTAAACGTGGAAAAAGCTCCCCGAGATTGAAAACGGCCCGGGTATTTGCTCTTGCCTAGTCAACAGTGTGGTAGAGCAAATGCAATGTATCAAGAAAAGAAAACAGGTATGAATATTGGAAAGGAAGAAATAAAATTATATTCATGTTTAACATGTTTTTATATAAAAAGAATCCTACAAAATCTGTTTTTTAAAACTACTTAATATAATAAATTTATTGAGCAAGGTGTTAGGGTGTAAGGTCAATGTACAAAAGCAATTTTTACAACAACAAAAAAATGGACTATGGAAGGCCCAATGTTAACCAGAAACTCTTTCTAAAACAGTGTATTGAATTTAACTTAATCCCAATCATAATCCTATAGAAATTAGCCAACTTTTTCTAAAATTTCTGTGTAGTTGCAAAAGACCTAGTAGAAAACAGTCCAGAAATAGACCTGTATGAATATGGCCAATTGATCTATGTAGGCATAAAAATAATTTAATGGGCAAAAAATGGATTTTTCGGCAAATATTGCTAGACCCACTTGAATATTTATAAGGAAATCATTTTAATCTTGACCTGTACCTACCTCACCATAAACAAAATTAATTCAAGAACTAAATGTATAAGCGAATAAAGCTTTTACAAGAAAACAAGAATATCATCATGAACTTGGAGTACACAAACAAGTCTTGGAGTCAGAGAACAGTAAACAACAACAAAAAAATGGATATAACTCTATCAAAATTAAAAACTTTACCAATAGACAACAGTAAGAAAATGAGTGGGCAAGCCATAGAATATGAGAAAATATTAAAAACACCTGAATATATATAATATTGAGTCATGTATCTAGATTATATTGTTAAACTCAGTAATAAAAATTCAAAGAAATAAAAATAAAATAAACAAAAGACTTGAAAGATAATTTACAAAGGAGGAAATATCTCAAACTAATTGACACGTAGAGTGATGAGCTTCGTCATTCTTCAGGGAAATGTTAATTCAAACACAATGAGATACCACTCTCCCTCCACTGGAATGGCTAAAATAGACTTTGACTCCTTGAATGCCAGCACTGGGATGATCTCTAGCAAGCATGGCCTTTTATTGTACATTATGAGAGATTAGTGCCAAATTTCCTTCGAGACCCATGGATGGCAAATGCTAAGTACTACATATAAGGAGGCACTGCAATTGAGAGGAACTAAAACATTTTTCTGCATCATAAAGCAGAGCTATGAGGATTTACCAGGATTCAAAGTGTTATCTTAAATGTCCTATATTTAAATTGCAAGGCCTGAACTGGGGAGTGTAGAGGTTGGGGAGGGCCTATGGAGAATGAGAAAAGGGGTAGGAAATCAGTCTGCTATAAAGAGAAAGGAGTTGGGATTTTTTTTTTTTCCAAGTAAAGACATGGTGAGAGGTAAATGGACTGTAAGGTTATTGGAAATGATAACCATTAATGATCTCACATCCCTTTTTGAGTCTGATGAATGCTATTAACCCTGCCCACATACATTCTGTGACAGGGTTTGGAACAGGTGTCCCCAGATGTGCCACTTTAGCATGTGGATTATTTGAGCTGAAGGCCATTGAGGCTTTGTGAGCTCATGAGAAACTTTTACCTCTCTCTTAAAGAATATAAATTGGGGCCTTGCCCATAATAAGAATTATTACCAGAAATAACCTTTTATGGCCTATTTATAGGGCAGGGCAAACTTCTAATTACTGAACATCTGCTCTTCTTATTGTCCTGCAAATTGCTCTCCTCCTTTGAGAAGCCCAGGTGCCCTCCCTCATTCTTAGCTCAGGATGTCTTGTTTACCTCATTTTGCCTTTCTGTGTTGGAATGTCTCATGTATGTGGGGTCCCCATATGTATGAATGTAATTCAATTTGGTTATTTTCTCTTATTAATCAGTTGCATGCAGATTAGATTACTAGACCAGCTGAAAGAACCTAGAAGAGTAGAAGAAATTTCTTTCTCCCCCACAATGCCCTCCTGTACCCGGGGCACCAGGGTTAGAGCCCTTTACTGAAACTCTTCTTTGGGCCATTTGTATTTTAATTGAGCTCTTGGAGAAGGAAAGACTAAAACCTTGCATGGGAATTACAGAATTTACAGTGTCCTTCATCTTTGAAGCCAGCCTACCTTATTCAAACAACTCTATCTGCTGGCCAGAAAGAAGAGCATGATCCCCACTGGTAAGTGCTTTGCTATTTTCTGATTGGGTTGGTTCATTTGGTTCTGTCTTTTCCAAGTTCTGACCTTCTGGCTCTGCGTCTTCTACCTAGATTCTGGGTTTGAACCCTAGGCCGGGCATTAGGACTTATTCTTGCATGTATTTGAACTTTGCTTCTCCTCTTTGGTCTTTGGCTTGGATGCTTCTCTGGCTTTCATCCACCTGGGTTATTCCTGGTAGGTGTCTGACAGATGTACACTCAAAGGTGAAGCACTCTTGGACCAGGAACAATGAGCAGCCATTTAAGCTTTTAGGCTTGTTGGCAAGGGTGGGAACTGTTTCTGAAGCTGAAACCAGGAGCTGTGTGAGAGGACCCTGGTAGGAGCTGCAGACCTGTGTAGACGATACAACCACTCCCCAAACGAAGATCTAATGTGGTGTCTGAGAGGACACCTGGCTTCACACCCCTCACACGCCCTCTGATCTCCTGCCAGTAGGAGGGATGGCTGAACTCAACTGGAAGGCACAGAGGGTGGGTGAACCCAGACGGCATTTTTATAGGCAGTCACATGGGGGGAAAGAGCAGGGAAGGGCAGGACAGAGAACAGTAGAGAGTGGACCCTGTGGGATGTGTGAGGAATCACAATTTTACCTACCCTCCCTCTCACACTTGGACAATAACCCAGCAGAGCAGCAGCAGTTCCTTTTTGGGGGGAAGTTGGAGAGAAACTAGATGTCAGGTACTGTAGTAGGTCAGTATGGGCACACATGAGGCAAAACCTGATGCCCCCAGAGAAATCCATAGTGAAATTTTGTATTTTATCTTATACTAAGCAGTGCTCCTCAGTTAATTATTGGTATGATTTCTGCGGTGGCGAGTGTGTCATGGTATTTGATTTCTTGAGTGTTCCATGAGACGAGTGAAAATAGGGAATTCAAGGGAGAGAGTTGTAGCTACTGGCCGGTACCCTGGGCCCAGGAGGTGGGACTTGGGAAGAGGTCAGGAGGCTGGGCCAATGCAATGTCTTAGGAGAATCCAGCACTCATGCTCTGTAGTTCTGGTGACAAATACATAGTGTGAGTTCCTTGTTCTCAAGCAGTTCTCTTACTGGATTTTCAAAATGGTTCTCCAGAAGTCACTTGGCACAAAGCATTTTGCCCAGAGCATAGCAGGAAGGATGGGACTTGTACCTGAGACTCATAGGCAGGTAGCACTGGCCAAGAAAACGATCCTCTTTATGCGGTTTCTAGACAGTTTTTCTTTGTCCCTTGTTTCCTAGGTGACACAGAGTTGCTGCAATGGAGATATGAAAAAGGTTGACCTACCCTTATTTTTCAGGTGGGAAAACTGATTCACAGAAGTGAAGCCTAAAATAACAAACGAGTTGGCAGTAAAACTGAAAATTGAAGCCAGGTCACCTCTCCTGGCTTCCAGACCTGAGGAGGGCATATGATCTGGTCATTACCAAGCAGTTTAAGGGAGATGCTTAGAATAGATAGTGATTTCAGCGATATGAAAGAAAGATACAGAAAACTGTCATTCAAACAGTGTGAGTTATGACTGTGACTGCCTTCCTTAAATGTGACATGTTCTCTGGCAGGGGACAGGATCTATGTCCACGTGAGGGCATAAAGCTGGAAGCCTGAGCAGGGATCAGGACCTGTATTTGGCTTTGCTGTCCAGGGCTCTACTCTTCTCACTGATGAGCTGACCATACACAGCTGAGACAGATGATTCAAGGTGGTCTAGGCAGCTTCAGGAAGGGCTGCTACAAAAGGAACTGGATTCTTTATCAGTTTCACTTCTTTATCAGTTTCATTTTATCGAGAATTCTGTCAAGGCTCTGTGGGGCCGGGAGTCTGGTGTTGGCTCTGTCAGATCTGGAATCGAGATTCGAAATTGCTCAAGATCAAAAGCCTTGTTGGGCATGCTGTAATCCCAGGGAAAATTGAGTAGACAACATGAAGGTTAGCACTCATGGCTTTTATTCAAATAAATGAGTTCTATCTTTTAATAGCTTTTTAGCTCATTAGTATTCTGTTATGGAAAGGTAAGCATCTTCTCATCTGCCAAATTAATGTTTCAATATGTGAGAACTTTCATTTTGATGCTGGGGGTTGGTCTTTGGTGTTTCCTAGCAGCTGGCAAAGGAATAAACAATGATCTAGGGAAGAGTGTGTCACCTTCAACAAGGTACCCAAGGTGGCAGGTTTCTAGTGATGGGGTAAAGATGAGTTGGCGCCAAACCTAAGAAAGTGCCCTGTGGGAGAAGGTCATACTCAAACACCACCCAAGACTGTACAGTTTGGATGTACAGTTTTGTATATCCAAACATCTCTATCAGTTTACGATAGTGGTGGTCAAGTTAGAACATTCTTGCTCTCCTGTTCCAACCCCAGATGATGATTGATAAGCAGCAGCTGTTAAGTGAGGAAAATAGTGAGGAGAGGGAAGAAGCCGCCTCTGCCCTCTCTTGGCAGTTGACTTCCTGCCTGTAGCAGGCCCTGGTCCCTGTAGGGGAGAGGCTGAGGCAGGGGTATGGGGAGTGAAGGTGAAAGTGGTGAGAAGCTGTACCTCTGAATGGAAAATATTATTACTTGGAATTGCACAGACAAAATCCTGAAGTAATTTTTTGATTTAAATTAGTTTCAGGGATTTTAACCTTTAAGTGGGAATGAAAATGTCATCAGGGGCAGGACAAAAAAATAGCCTCCTGTTCGTTTTTTAGGACTACCATCACAAATTACCATAAACTGTATAGCAAAACCACAGGAATTTATTCTCTCACAGTTCTGGGGGGGTGGGCAGAGTCTGAAATCAAGGTGCCAGCAGGGCTGCACTCCTTCCAGAGGCTCTAGGGGAAAATCACCATCTTCTGGTGGCTGTTGGTATTCCTTGGCACCCTTGGTTTGCAGCTGTTATTCTAATTTCTGTCTCTGTCTTCGTGTCACCATCTCCTCTTTGTCTCATCTTCCCTGAGTCTCTCTTATAAAGCCGTTTATCTTTGGATTTGGATTTGTCTCCTCCCCCCAGGATAATCCACGATGAGCCTTAACTTAATTATATCTGCAAAGACCCTTTTTCTAAATAAGGTAACATTATTCACAGATTCCTGGAATTAGGATGCAGATATCCTTTTGGGGGGGTTAGGATATCATTTAATCCATGACACCTCCTAAAGTTGTTTTGTGATTGCATCTGTTGAGTCCTGTTCCTTCCGCATGGTGGGACCTGGGAGCAGAGAAGGCGGGGTCTGATGTGAGGTCTGAGCTTGCACTTCACGCTGGAAGCCTCCAGGGAACACTGCAGGGATGAGATCAAGCACACCAGCACTGTGAGAGAGAGAGAGATGAAACTGCTACTACGGATTCCCTGTGAGAGAATGAAGGAGTTGCTATTTGCTTCTCTCTTCCTTTTAAAAACCTCTTAGTGAAATATAGACAGTGTCATCAGCTGAAAGTGAAAGGGGAGGAGAGTTGTTGGAGGGTTGAAGAGAAAGGAGGACACATGAAACAGTTCTCAGGAGAATAGCCAAAGGAACCAGTTCAGTCTTCAGCGTCTTGCTTTACTGGGGAAATACTTGTAAACTCTTTCCCACCTCCACTCTCTCCTCTGTCTCTGTCTTCACACCTCTGCTTATTTCTGTTCTTGCTCAAAAACCTTCATGAACACTTATTGCTAAGAGAGTGAAGTTGAAACTGCACAGCTGGTGTGACCTATCAGACCCTGGGCCTGACAGTTTCCTTGTTCCTTGGTCTGCTCAAGCCATTGCTCCTGGGATAAAATGGGGGAGGCAGCTTTTTCTGTACCAAACCACATAGTAAATATTTTAGGTACCTACTTAACTAAACAAACAGCACAGCTGTCTTCCAATAAAACTTTGTTGGCTCTGAAATTTGAATTTCATATATTTTCACATGTCAAAAAAAATTTATTTGATTGTTTTTTGACCATTAAAAATGTAAAATCCATTTTTAGCTGGCAGGCCATACAAAAATAGATTTAGCCTGTGAGCCATAGTTCACTGGACCCTGAGATAAATCATGTATTTTTTTTTTCCTTCTGACCACTTGCCTGCTGATAACCCACCTTCCTACAAGTCTAAATCTGTCTGAAACTTGAACCTAAGTGCTTCTCTCTCCTTTTCCATCAATATTCCTTCATCTCCCATCTGCCCCAAAGCTCTTAGGGATCGTGCTAGGCATTTGACCTCCTACAGTCCAAACGGTCCATTCACCTCATGATGTTCAGTGAGGCCTGTTATTTATCCTTTCTACGTCTACCTTGTGACTCCCAAGCAGACTGTACATTTCTGAAGGGCAGAGCTTGCGTTTTATCTCTCTGTGTGACTTCTGGAGTCATGCCCTAAACCTACTTGGTGTTCAATAAATATTCAAGAAAAAAATGGTGCTTTTTAGACTTTTCTTTGCAAGGCTCAAAGGAACTGTTTTATGCCCAAAGTTCAGAAATAAAAAGCCAAACCCCAGCAAAACTGTTTCCTTTGCATTCTTTATTTTGATGATGTCTCTAAGGTGCGGTTTCCTAGATTCTTTATGCCCCTAATATATTCCAAATTACCTTATATTTCTGTCGTATCTAATAGATAGGAGGTGACACGTAAGGGTACAGGGCCTCTGGTCGCCTACACTCATATACCAAAACCTGTCTGAGTAATCTTAAAAACAGACCACCCCAGACATTTTATTAAAGGCTTTTATCTTGTACTAGATAATTATGCACCATAAAGTCCAATCACACTGGAAGGAAACAACAGAAAGGAAACAACAGCCAGTTGGGACAATGGTGATTAGAACTACTCTGGGTAAAACGACAACCTATCATTCTGATCCAGGCACTATTTGCCAGTGATTAAACAGATGTTATTTGACATACTGCTCCACTCTGGGAAGGGAGAAAGGAAGAAAACAGCAGAAGATTTTCAATGTTCCAAGTTCTGTGCTTAAGGTATTTAAATCTATAAACTCTCCAGCCCACCTCAATTGCAGGGGCATTCAAGGTCCATCTGTTGAATGTTCAACCTGAACTCAAATTAGCCTAACACAGCTTTTGCACAGTAGATAATGATAACAGTTCAGGATGTGTTTCTCTCTAAAAGCACTTTTGAAAACTGAGGGCTGACACAACATTTTTCCTCTTATTTTGGAGTCGTTATTACCTGAGTTGTTTCAGGGCAGCTGGTTAGTCAGAGTCAGCTCACGGGAACCCAGCCTTCAACCTCGGAGTTTTCTTTGCTGGAAAAGCAAACACTGTACTACCTTCTTTCCTCACCAGGCTTTGTCTCTGCCTACAAAATCTAACTCGTTAGTTGCTAAGTACTAAAATGTCTCACACAGAGGAGCAGTTATATGAATATAACTGCAAAGATGCGCAATCAGGAAGTTGCTGGAACTCACTCATACCCATTTTTGTCACAACGGTCTTTCTATGAGAGTCTTTGAGACTCTGTGTGTCTTTTAATCTGAAGTGAGTCTCTTATAGGCAGCATATGTGGGGGTCTTGTTTTCTTATCCTTTCAGCTACTCTATCTTTTGGTTAGAGCACTTAATTCTTTTCCATTTGAAGTACTTATTGTAGTTGTTACCATTCTTTATTCCTGTTTGATAGATGTTTTTTTCTTCTTAAAGAAGTTTCTTCAACATTTTCTGTAATACTGGCTTGGTGGTGATAACTTTCTTTAGTTTATTTTTGTCTGAGAAGCTCTTTATCTGTCCTTCAACTCTAAATGATAGCTTTGCTGGTTGTAGATCCTGGGTCTTCATCACATTGAATATTTTTTTGCCAAGCCCTTCTGTCCTGCATAGATTTTTGAAAAGTCAGCTGCCAGTCTTATGGGTGTTCCCTTTTAGGTAACTATCTATTTTTATCTTGCTACTTTTAAGATTCTTTCTTTGTATTTAAACTTTGGCATTTTAATTTTGATGTGTCTTGGTGTGGGCCTCTTTGGATTCCTGTTTTTTGGGATTCTCTGAGCTTCCTGGGGCCTCCTGCATGCAGCTGAATAGACATTGGTGCTCAGAGTAAGAAGGCTCATCACCTTGTGAAAATCTGCTTGTGGACTTGGCCCTTTTAAGAGGTGGCTGCCGCTGCTGCTGCTGCTGCAGCCTCCCTCTCATTCAACCTCTCGAGACCAGGCAGCCTTCTGCCATTGCAGGGTGCTCTCTTGGATTTCTCCCTAGTTGTATGGCTTATTCATAAAGATCCCAGGTGATTTTTCTGTGCAGCTTGCTCTTTGTTTTCATCACAACTTTGATTTGGTCGCCGGAGGGATGAACAGAGCCTCTATCATCTGCGCCATTTTTTTTCCTCCTATGAGACCTGTTTCAATCAACGTGTATTTCAAGCCTCATTTCAAAGGACCCTGCTTCTGTGGATATTTCCCAGACTCCTGTAAGCTTCCCCACTCTCCTGCCTGCACCCCACCTCACTCACAGCTGTGACACTCACCTTCTGTTGCTTTCTGTAACATGCCAACCCCTTTCTCACCTCATATCTTATTCTCTCTACCACACCCTGCCCCCAGCCCACAGGCACAAATTGTCTTCCAAACCATTTTTTAGGTCTATGCTCTCAGAACTCTCAATCTGTATTTTAACCCTCTCCTTGTGCTTGTTAATTCTTTCAGAGTAGCAGCCTGTTTGTTTCCACCCTTGAAATTATCACACGTATTTATTTTAGTGTTACTTGCGTGCTCATCGGTATAATACCCATTCCTACATAGACTATAAAGTTAATGAAGGCAGAGGTAACTTGTTTTGTTCACCCACATTTGCCTGGCACATAATGTGTGTACAATAACTATTTAATGAATAAACGAACAGGTGCACTGAGTGAAAATCACATTGCATTGTGGCTTAGTTTTTATTTGCATGTTCCTTTTGTTTGTTTTTACATTATTATTTCTTTCAATGCACATTCCTGCTCTTAGGGGACAGAGACCATGTGTTTTTATCATGTGTGTAAGTACATGTCAGTAGGTAAGTGCTTGGAAACACAATAACAATGAAACAAATCCTCTTATGCTCTCCCATGTCAGTACAATCTGTGCAGTCCACATGCAGTCACCTTACTGTGTGCTCTGGGGTGTTATGGATATGCTTGTTTTGTTTTCTGCTGGAGGAGCTGAACCAGGAAAAAAATTTCTGAGTCCAGATCACTCCTGCTTTCTGCTTCCTTGTCCTTGTTGGCGATGGGATTTAGAAGTAGGAGGAAAGAAATCATGTTCCCTTTGTCGGTAGCTCTAAGGAGCGTCGGAAACACTGGAGCAGTGTTTCAGAATGGGCCCTGGAGGATCGCTGGGGTAGCTTTGAAAGAGCACCCCTGCCTGCATTCTACAGCAAGATCTCTGTGGTGGGGTCCACTGCCAAGATGTTTTAAAAGCTGTCAGATGAGAGAGAATGACAAATACTGCATGGTATCACTTATATCTGGAATCTAAAAACAAAGTCAAATTCATAGAAACAGAGAGAATGGTGGTTGCCAGGGGCTGGGGTAGAGGCTGGGTAATGGGGAGATGTTGGTCTAAGGGTACAAATTCCCAATTATAAGATGAATACGTTTTGGGGATCTACTGTACAGAATGGAGACTAAAGTTAACAATACTGTATTGTATACCTGAAGTTTGCTGAGAGTAGATCTTAAGTGTTCCCACCACATATATGCACAAGCACACGTACACACACACAGACACAATACACGCATGCACATAAAAGTACGTGAGTGGTGGATGTATGAGTTAACTTTATTGTGGTAGATATCTCACAGTATATATGTATATTAAATCATCACATTGCGCAATGTAAATTATACACAATTTTGTTTTTCCAATTATACCTCAAAAGACTGAGAAAAAAAAATAAAAGCCTTCAGGTGATTCTAGTGTGCAGTCAGGGTTGTGAACTGCTGCCCTGGAGGGATAAGCATGGCTGTGGCGTTTTCTAAGAAAGGGTTGACAGAGTTTCGACTGCAGTGATGACAACCACTTGAAGCCATGCAAAGTTTCCTGTGTCATACACGCAGGGGGGCTTTGCTCCCAGGCTATGAACTACTTTTTTTTCTTGCAAAAAAGGAATAACCCTAAAGAGCCTTGTGGCCTGGAGAACTTTGGAAGAGAAACAACTCTAGGATCTGGAGTTTTTCCTTTGATTCCTAACACTCGTCCTCTTGTCGGTGATGCAGATTTATGAGGTCTGCAGCCAGTGTGTCATTGGAAGAAGAAGACAGAGGTGTCCCTTTGGACCTAGGATCCTAGGTGCTCATTCAATTTGCCATCAGATTCTCACCTTGGCTACTTACTGTATGTGTGATTCTGGGCAAGTCATTCAACTACCTGAACCTCAAAATCATCATTTTCCAAATGAAGATAATGATGCATATCTCACTGGGTCTTGTGAGGATTACATAGAGAATGCATTACATCAGATGTATTGCAAATTTCCAACAAATGGTACCTATTGGTAATAGTATAAGCAAACACAACCTCTCTGAGTGGCTAGGAGGTAGGGTCCTTGACAGTAGGAATCATTTTTTGCTCTTTCCCTCCCAGGCCTGACTATGGGTGCAAATACCAGGTGTGGAACTGAGTGGAGGGTGTTGCAGTTCTCTGCTGTGGTGGGGCTGAGTATATAGAAGTAAATCTCTTTGGAAAGGTCCTACTTAGCAAAGAACCTGTGTCTATCCTAGGCCAGTGGATTGTAAACATTACTTTGTGTCTAAATCACCAGGAGGGCTTGTTATAACAGATGTCTGGGTCCCATTCCAAAGTTTCCAATTCAGTGGGTCTGGTAGGTAGCCTCTGAGGTGGTCCTTGACAATCCCTCCTCCTGGCATTCACTCCTAATGGGTAGAATTCAGCAAAAGTTGTCTCATATCACTTCTGTAGTTAAGTTACAAAGAGACTAGTTGTCATGATGCTTGCCATGAGGAAAGCCAACTGCCTGTTGTGAAGTGCCCGTGGAGAGGCCCCTGTGGCAAGAAACTGATATCTCTAACAGCCAGCGAGGACAGAGGCCTGCTGGCAGCCATGGGAATGAGCCTGGAAGCAGATCCTTCCCCCACTGAGTTTGGCTTGACTATCCCCTGGCCAGCACCTTGATGGCAGCCTTGTGAGAGGCTCCAAAGCAGAAGCACCTGGCTAAGCCATGCCAGATTCCTGAACCACAGAAATCATGAGATAAATGTCTGAGTTTTAAGCCACCAAATTTTGAGGTAATTTGTTAACATGGCAATAGGTAACTAATACAGAAGATCTGGAGTGAAGTCTGAAATTGCAGTTTTAACAAGTTCACAGATGATGCTGATGCTACAATTTGGGAATCACTGGAGAACCAATGCTTAATCATCCTAGAATCATTCTGTCGCTGGCTTCCCAAAGACTGATCACTTTAAGGTAACAAGCATCATTTAGAGGCATTTCTCAGATGATAGGGTGGATGATCAGCTCACTGTGCTTTCTTCATTCTCTCTACCAGTTGCGTCCATTGAATCATAAATTGCTTTCTCAGAGTAGCCTTCCCTGGTTATTTAATTCAAGTTCAGGAGCAGCTTCTGAATGCTTGATGTGTACTTTGGTCCCAAACTTTATGTCAGTAGATTGAAACATGTTTTCCCCATTCAATAGCTCATATCACTCTGTAGAAAACCAGTGGGCTAGCTGATATTATTCTCATTCTAGAGATAAGAAAATGTAGTCACCAAAAGGTAAAGTGAGTTGCTTGATTGCACAAGGAGATAGAGCCAGAGCAAGGATTAGAACTCATGTCTCCAGATTCCATGAAATCATTCTTTTCTAACCTCATTCTTCACTCAGTAACTATCCTTACTTTTTATATTCAATCATTATTTGCTATTTTATGACCTCGAATGTCCTAGTCAGAGACCAGTGGTTGCAAGGAATGGAAACTCCTTTACCTTAGTTAAAGGCTACAGAAGGTTATTAGTGTTAGGAAGACAGTTTTAAATGATGTACGGTTTGGAAACATGGGGATGAAAACCAGAGGGTCTAGAACTGAGATTATTTCTTCTGTTCCTCACAGACCTCCAAGGCCCTGTCTCTGCACCTCTCTGCTCAATGCTCTTGCTTCCTTTGTTTATGCATAAGCTTTCTCATCCTCCAGAACTTCAGCTTAGTTTTGTTTTTGGTTTGCTATGATGCTGACTCTCATTCAACAATTACTCTTTAGTTCAAAAAATTACCATTATTTGACTAGAGTTTCTGTCTATTAGTTTCATTTCTCACCCAAATAGACACCCTTTATTCAAGTGCCACCCAACTTCCATCTGATACTATCAGGTGGGAAATGGAGATATAGGGGTACATGACTGGAGGCCCACTCAATAGAATCAATATACAAGAGCAGGGGTCAACAAACCTATTTTATAAAGGGTTACACAGTAAATAGTCTAGGCTTTGCAGATTGCATGGTCTGTGTTGCAATTATTCAACTTTGCTGTCATAGCAGTATGTAGCCACAGACAATATGTAAATAAATGGGTTTGATTGTGTTCCAATGAAATTGTATTTACACGAACAAGAGTGAACTGTGTTTGATTGGTGAGCCATAGTTTGCTGACCCTTGTACCTGAGCCCTCTAAAACCTGTAACTCTTTAACTTCAAATAAGTGAATCCTATTTTTTTCTTTCTGTTTATTGTGTTGCAGAGGCAGAGACATTGTTATCTAATTTCATGTTTCTGATTGTACTAATAGGACAAGAGATATAAATGGTTTTCTAATAACTGTTTTGCAATGGTTGTAAATATTTGGATGAAGTATTTAGGGCTTCCTAGATATTGTCATAAAATGAATCCAACCAGTCTGTTTCATAAAGTTGGTCAAACCTCCTAATCAGAATACATGCCTTCATTTTTCTCATAGAAGCCAAATATAATGCATATTGGGTATTATTCACTAAAAACAACCCTCATGATTTTTTTGATTCCACAGACCATAGAGTTCTTTGTGATGACTTTAGTTTTAAGTTCCTGGCCAAGGACAGCCTAAATGAGGCAGAGCAGAGATCTGCTGAGGCAAGGATTCTCCCTCTGGCTGAACACTTTTATCACCTGACACTTTAAAAAATTCTGATGCCCAGGCTGAAGATTCTTTGAAAATAAAACTCAAGCATCATGTCTTGTTGCATGGTAAGGACTAGAAAGCCAAATACTACATTTACTCTATACTCCCTTATGTTTGAGTTCTACAGATCACCCAGCTTCCTCCCAGCAGACACATTCATGCAAGATGAGAAGGAGGAAGTGACCACCGTGAGGCAGATATAGTTGTGGAAGTGTTTAGTATTCTTCTGCAGCAGCTGTAGTCTAGTTTCAGCTTTGCAGGCATTAAGAAACATGATATTTAACATGCTGGTGAGGACCACAGAGAGGTGTGGTGGTTTTGGTGCCAACAGGTACTTTCCTGATGGTGGTAGAGGCAGCATCTCCTACAGTGGGAAAGTTCTGCATCGTCTGACGGTCATTCGTGGGAGGCAGAATGGACATGGGGGTATCCCCAGATGTCCCCATTTTAAGAATGCTAATCATGGCAGAGGCAATGTGATCCTGAAGCCAGCAGAGGTAATGGTAACCTCTCTATTCCTCAGCTTTCTTTCTTTCTAGAACTCAGAGGGTGAGTTCTGCTCTGTGGTTATGAAAGTTGCTCCTCAAATCTCAGCCTTAAGCTTGCTCTCTAGGTTTTTCTGCTAGTCACCTGATAACACATAATAAATCCTTCCTGCTTACAGTAATTACAGTGAATTCTGTCTCCTGTAACTGAACCTAGATCCAGAGGAGTAATATATGAACTCATCATCAGCTTTTTTTAGCCACAGTAGAAATAGCCCCTAACAACCATAAGAAGAAGGCATAGAGGCTCTGTTCCTTCCAGGAACACATTTCTTAGGCAAATCATTCCATTTTGAACAAATTTCAATTATTGAAAAAATTTTTTAGTTGTCTGGAATTTATTTGTGACTTGAGTCCATCGATTTAGTTTCCCGTTAGCACATTGGTTTGGTTTGTTGTTAGTGTTTTGGACAAGAAAGTTTCTGTCTAAGCTAAAATCTCAAGTTCTACCTGTTCCCTCTGTAACATGGTTCAGTGTCTACAGCTAGTTGAGAAAAACAGAGAGGAGTCAAGAAGAGGGGGTTACGTAGTGTCGGTGGGGACTGTTGAAAGTGTCTGAATGTGGCAGTCTGTGCTATTATAAATATTTACATAGGAAGAAAGGGGGTAGATAAAATACATGTGATTTAAAAACTTTCTATTTAATGAGTCTTGGTGCCAGCTTGTGTTTTTTTGTCAGCCTCATTGGAATATTTTGTTTTTGCAGTAATTTATCCTTTATTTATCAGTCCATCTTTCTGTTGGTAAATTAATGATCCTTGGGTAATCCACTTGACAGGATAAATTTTATTATTTTACCCAAAGAGTAGTTGAAAAAGAGACAAAAATGGGAATAAAAATTAAAAACAAATCTAAAGTAAGAGAGAATTAAATAACGTTTTATTGTTATTTTTATTTCTCAGACTCTTATCATTATCAAAAAGTAGTTGTTTATATGCTTGTTGTCTGTCTGCCATCACCAGAATATAAACTCCGAGAGGGCAAGGGCCTTGTTTCGATCCTTTCTATATCCGTGAACCCTGGTCCAGGGCATTAAAAAGAGTAGAGTTTCAAAAAATATATATATTAATTTAATGAATGAGTGAATGAATGTTTGCAGACACAATGACAGAAAGCAAAGGGGGAGGTGGAGGAGCAGGAGGAAGACTATGTTAATCTATTATTGTTGCATAACAAGTTATCACAAACTAAGTCACTTAAATTACACACATTTATTACATCTTTGTGTCTATGGGTTCAGAATCTGGGCTCTGCTTGATTGGGGTTCTCTGTTCACTGTCTCATCAGATGAAAGTCAAGATGTTTATTTGGGTGCATTCTCATCTGGAGGCTCATCTGAGAAAATATCCACTTCCCAGCTCACTCAGGTTGTTGGCAGAATTCGTTTCCTTGCAGTATAAGTAAGGGCCCAGCTTCTTACTGGCTATTGGCTGGAGGCTGCTGTCAGGCATTAGAAGCTGCCCTGCATCCCTTGCCATGCAGTTCCTTCGTAGGCAATTCACAACATGCTGTTTGCTCCTTTGAGGCCAACAGAGAAAATCTCTAGCCAGCTCAGAGACTTATATAATATAAACCAATCATAGAAATGACATCATGTTTGCCATATTCTGTAGTTAGAAGCAAGTCACAGGCTCTGCCCACACTGAAGAAGAGGGATATACTAGGGTGTAATTTATTGGGGATAACCTTAGGGTGTGTTCATTCTAGGATCCCAGGAAGAAATATAAATGATCAAGGGAAGAGAAATTTGGCATTTTGATTTTCAGGCATTTCTTCTTATAAAATTTATCTTTCATTCCATAATCAGAATATCACATAGCTCACATATTAAGCTTAGAAAGCCCTTATTTCTATACATTTTAGAAACTTCTAGAGTCTGGAATTTTGGGCTTGGTTAATGATTCACACTATTTGGAATTCCTCTCTAGATTTTAATTTCTTTCTGATGAAGAGAAAATTCAAGAGGGAGAGATTTAGATTCGTTTTGAGTTCCTGGAACTTAAGAAGTAAAGGCTTTGTATCAAGATGGGTAAAAAAATCTGAGCTGAGAATTTAGAACAGCCAATATGGACAGATATCTCCCAGTGGCTTCACAGGGGAGGTGTATGGTGATGGTACTGAACTACTCCCTTGGAGTGGCTTTATTTACTAAGCAATGAGTCTGGACTGGTCAGACAATTTACTTAATATAGTTTGGGAAAAAGACATCCCTAAATACCGTGGAATATCTTATCACTGCTTTGTTTTCTTCAAAGTAATAGAGTAAGCAATATGTTAGTCTGTTCCCTGGTCAAATGGGAAACAGGCTTGCCTGCAAAGCCTGTGAGTACATAGCTAAAAGAGTAGATTACAAACACTTGAAAAATCACCAGAAAAACGAAAGAACAGATTGACTATGTTGCATGAGAGGAGCCTGCAAAAGACCTAACACGTTCAGTCAAATCAATGATGTCATCAGTTGTAAGGTTGACTGCTATTTTATGTGCTACCCAGAAGAAAGAGCAAAGCACTGGGTAATTGCGGAGGAGATGAAAAAAGACACCACATGGTATCAGAGCAGGCTGTGTTATTCCCACAAAGGGAGACACCTTAATGGCCTCAAGTTTTGGGGATTATGAAAGTCAAACAGACCTTGGAGTTTCCATCGTAAAAAAATGAGGGACAGAGCCATTTACAGATTATCGGTCAGTGCTAAATAATGCTGCTTTGACCACCAGCAAAGAAATCTGTGGAGAAGCACGGGTCATATTATTACCAGCTGTCCTCATTATAACCTCCATTGTTATAGTAGATCTTAATTGTCATTAATAAAATATTAACATTTTACTAAAACTTTAATAACACTAATAAAGTGCTAATGTATTTTATTTACTGCTATTTAATAGTATGAAATCTCGTTTTTTTGATATAATTAATAAGCCTGATGTTCAGGCTCTTAAGAGAGCTATTAATAGATGTCTATGTCTAAATTCAATCTTAGGAAAGTGGATGCAGACTTTCAAGAGTCTGTGCTACCAACTGGTGACGGCCATGGAAAAAGTTTAATGATAAAGAAAAAATTTTTAAATATAAATTGCACATTTGCTTTTTATCCTAGGTGAAGTTAGAGATGTGACTAGGAGGAGAACAATATCCAGATTGATTGCCATACTTACAGAATTTTCTAAATTCTGATTTTCCAGATTGATTTACATACAGCTGACCTTTGAATAACATGAGTTTGAACTGCTCAGGTTCACTATGTGTGAATTTTTTTCTATAAATACAGTAAATGTATTTTTTTTTTTACTATTTTCTTAACAACATATTTTTTATGTTGCTTACTTTATTGTAAGAATATAGTATATAATGCATATATAACACACAAAATTTTATGTTAATCTACTATTTATATTATCAGTAAGGCCTCCAGGAGTTAAGGTTTTGGGGTGTCAGAAGTTTACAGGGATTTTCAACTGTGTTGGGGGTTAGTGACCTTAATTCCCTGTGTTGTTCAAGGGTCAACTGTATTGATTATTGGCATTCTACAATGTTATTAGTCTTAAAACATTTTACTCTTCTCATATTCAGTTGTTCTTTTCCTCTTTTATCGCTCTCTGTCTTGGTAATGTGGCATTTCATTTAGAAATAGTGTTCAATTTTATTTTTTCTGCATTGTTATATTACTATTTCGTCTATGACTCATTAAAATTCTTATACGGTAGAGTGCCTTTAAAACATTTCTTAAAAATTTATATTCTTTATTAAGTAAAAGAAAGCTCATATAACTGCACAAAGAAATTAAAATAAAGACAACTATAATTCTTATATTTTAATTTACTTTTAGCTTGAATTTATGATAAATATTTTATACATTCAAAAGATATACATAGTAATATAATGAATATCAGGCTACCTGTTTCTCAGCTTAAGAAGTAAAAAACAATCAGTACAACTGAAACCTCTGTGTCCCCTCAAATGCATTCCCTATGCCTCACCTTTACATAAGCATCATCCTGAATTTGTTTATTATTCTAGTGCATATCTTTTTGCTTTAATTACATATTTAGGTTGCCTTGAATAATATATATTGCTCTGCATATTTAAAATTTTTATATAAATTCTATCATTCTGTGTGAATTGTTTTGCAACTTGCTTTATTCATTTAAAATATATTTATGATTTTTATTCTTGTTGATGTAACTATAGTTTATTTCAACAGTAGTGTAATATTACAAAATACCTCAATTTATTATCATCTTCCTGATGATGTCCAATATTTTTTCTTTTTATATGATATTATAGCAAATGCAGTGTCTTTTTCTGCCATGAAGGAAGGTTTCTCTAAAGAAACTCTGTGGATTAAATTGTGTCTGCTCCAAATTCAAATGTTCAAGTCCTAACCTCCAGTGCCTCAGACTATGACTGTATTTGGAGGTAGGACCTATTAAGAAAGTAATTAAGTTAAAATGAGACTTTTAGGGTGGGAACTAATCTAATCTGACTGGTTTCTGTAAAAGAGAAAAGGGGGTTGGAACAGTCAGGGGGACACAAAGGGTGTGTATGCACTGTGAGGGATGGCCATGTGAAGAGGTAACAAGAGGGTGGTCATCTGCAAGCTGATAAGAGAAGACTCGGACTCAGACGGCAGCTTGATCTTGTCCTCCAAGCTTTCAGAAGTGTGAGAAAAGAAATTTCTGTTTTGGAGGCTACCCACTCTGTGGCATTTCGCTATGGAAGCCCCAGATGACTACTACATCTCATAGGAGTGAAACTGCTGGGTTGGAAGGGATGTTTGTAGGGTCAGCTTCACATGAGATGCCACGTCACTCTTCAAAATGGCTAAAGCAAAATTAAACTCCCACTGCTGGACTCCTCTGGCTTTGTGTCCTCCCCAGCACGTGAGTAGGACTAACATGGGGCCTCATTATGATTTTAATTTGCATTTGATTTTCACTGAGGTTGAATGTCTTTTCTTATGTTTATTAGCCATTTGTGTGTTCTATTTTTCTGTAAATGGCTCGTATACATATTTTCGCCCATTTTCATATTGGATTGACTTTTTCAACAATTTCCCAATGCAGGATTCTATTAATTCCATTAGTTTACTTTTTAAATTTTCTGCCTTGAAAATTTATATATTCTTCCTGATTTTTTATTTGCTTTATTTTTCAGCTATTGAGAGAGGTATATTAAAATTTCATATATCAATTGTGAATTTGTTAGGTTTTCCTCATATTTAAATATTGCTTTACTAATTTTGAGGCTGTTATCAGAGACATAAATTTTTAATTATCATATTTTTTGTAAGTTAAATCTTTAATAACTTAAAAAAATCTCTCACAATACTAGTTGCTTTAATGTTTGTTTTATTTAATAGTAATATTGCTATATTTGTTTTTTTCATTTTTGGTTTCTCTACTGCAACTTTTCTATTTCTGTGCTTTCCACTTTTTTGAGTATTGATGCTTTTAGGCATCTCTTTGTGAATGACACTTAGCTGGATTTTTAAAATCCATTTGAACATTTTTGCCTTTCAACTTCAGAATTTAGTTTAGCTAAATTTATCATAATTATTAATATATTTGGATTCATTTTGCTAATCTTAGCTCTTGCTTTTTATTGTCACACTTTTTTTCTCTTTCTTTGTTTTCTTTGGATTAAGTTTTTTTCTTATTCAACTATTTCTTCCATTACTTGTATTGAAGTTTTTCTTTCATCATTGTTATCCTGTATTTCTCTCTTGAGTGCCAACGAGTCTGTATTCTTAATTATAATCTGCCTTTCTCCCCCTACTCCCTCTCCCCTTCTCTGAGGTCAGACCCTCATCTTATGTATCAATTATTGCAGTATTGTCTTTCTCTCTCCTCAACTCCATCCTCTACTCTCTCCCAGAGTACTCTTTAAAGTATAAAATTTGCTTAGAACTCTTCAGTGGCTTCTATTTCATTCTGGATAAAAGTTTGGTCTTTCCATGGCATGCAGAGCCATCATGCTCACAGATGACTGCTTCTACTACACCTCCCTTGTGTGGATGCAGGCTCTGCCCTCATGAATCCTCCACGCATCTGCACATGCCGCTCCTCTGTGGGATGCCAAGTCCTCTCCATCATACACTTGTATGCTTCATAGTTGCCCACTCAGCTTTCATGCCTTAGTCCAGGATCACTTTCTCTATGAAACTTTTAAGGACTCTCTGAGCCCAGGAAGACTAGCTGCATCTTCCTTTCTTTGAATAGCATCCAGCGTAGGTCTCTGTTACTAGTTATGGTTCCGATCACATTTGTTTGGTAAATGCATGTTTAAGTATTTTTCTTTTCTAGACCGTGAACTTATTTTTAAATTAAATTTATTGAGATAATGTGGTTAATAAAATTACATAGGCTTCAAGTATACAATTCAATAATATTTCATATGTATATTGCATTGTGTGTTCACCACTCAAAGTCAAATCTCCTTCTGTCACCCTGTTTTGGAGCTTCTTAATGATAAGAAACATACCTTTATTTCTATTCCTGGGGTCCAATACAGTACTTGGCCGAATTTGTATTTGGTGAATAAATAAATAAAACAATAATATGATGTTACTATAAAAGACAAGGACTTGTTTTATAAATCACAAATATCAACACTCTCGCTTCTGATATTTGCATGATTTTTTTTTCTGTTTCAATAAGAGTGATTTGCCTTCCCAGCTATATTGTAAAGCATATGCGGGCAGAGGCTATGTTTTATACTTGGTTGGTACCACTTGGGTTGTTAGCACAATAGTAAGTATATATCAAAATCCCAGAAAATATTGTTTGATTGGTGAAAGACTAAATGTAACATACATTCTGATCACTTATATTTTATTTATACAAAGCATGTTTTTATTAAAATAAGGGTGTGACGATAGTCCTAAAATGTACTAGTTACTTGAGCAAGGTGACAAATGGAGACATATGTAAAAAGGTTCAAATGCTGAGGGGTAGGTTCACTCCCCCTTCGGTGGAGTCTATGCCACACAGTGACCAAGTGCTATAGTCAGTCAGCAGCCTAGCTCTTTGAGAAGCCCACTCTGCCAATCTCAGGAGTTCCTGAACTTCCTTCTGGTTTACTCACAAATTTTAATACTTTTTTTTTCCTTCTTAGCAATAGAAAAGCTAAGAAAATCAGGCATCTTCACTCTCAATCTGCAGAGAATCTTAAGAGTACTCTTTTGTTTTTCTTTTTTTAATTCAGGAGAGATTGCCCTTCTTTGCAATGATATAAAAATGAGTTAGGATGAAATCTTTTAATAGCCAAAAGTTTATTAGTCTAATTTCCCTTAATGGTTAAAAATAGTGCTTTAGACCAGTAGTTCTCAAAATGTCGTTCCCAGAGCAACAGCATCAGCATCAGCATCACTGAGGAACTTGTTAGACATGTATGTACATTCTTGAACCCCACTCAAACCTACTGACTCTGTGTTTTAACAAGTTCTCCAGGGGATTTGATATAGGCTAAAGTTTGGGAACCACCGCTACAGACCTTTAGCTAAAGGTCTAAAAGGAATGAATACCTCCTTCCCCTAATATTTCCTTCATGATTATTTTAAAGACATTTAAACATCGCAGATCTATTCTTTTTAGTGTTTTATTTGTTATTTATTTATTTATTTATTTATTTATTTATTTATTTATTATTTATGCCTACAGTACCTGGTCTTCCTAGGTGGTCTCCCCTCTAAGTACTAACCAGGCTCGACTCTGTTTACTTTCCGAGATCAGACATTGGGCTTGTTCAGGGTGGCATGGCCATCGACCTACAGACCTATTCTTAAACAATAATAACTGTGTCAGAGCAAGACATGATCAGGTCTTGCCAGAAAGGCAGAGCAGAATAGTCATTACAGAAAGAGCTCTGAAACCAGAGTCAGCTTGAGTTCATGCCCTGCCTCCACATATACTCTGTGTATGACCTTGAACTTGTTACTCAGCCTCTCTGTGGCTCGGATTTCTCATCTGTAACATTGAGACCACAGTAGTGCCTACCTTACAGGGAGGGCTATTGTAAGGAATGAATGAATTCATATTGATAAGTGCTTGGCACATATTGAAGAGTGCCTGGCACAGAATAAATGCTCTGTAAGTGATTGTTAAATAAATTAAATGAACTCAAAGCTGAAAGTTTTGAGTGAGTGATCCAGGATAGGCCCCTATGAGAGGGACACAGAACAGGTGGGTGGAGCTAGTCACAGCCTCTCCTTTAGTGGCCTTTGCTACTGATTGCTGGTGGCCATTGCTTGTGTATCAAACCAGAGCTGTTCTCCCAGATGCTGAGAGGAGAACTGGGCTGCCAATGAGTACGATTACAGGAAATCTGTATATATTTAAAGCAGAATCAACACCTGTGCTGTTCTGATTGCTAGAGAAAAAGGCAATAAGAAACGCAGTTATCCTTCACTGTGATGTGACAGGTGTTCGAAATCCCTGGGTCATAATTTGGTTAAATTTTAGGTTTTAGAGCTTTCAAATGTACTGCTTTCTTAAAAAACAAAAACAAAAACAAAAACAAAAACAAAATCCAATTCAACATAATCTAGACACTAACTTCTATTCTTGTTGATTGTTGGTATATTCCCCATCACTTGGCAAATTTGATGATTTTAACCCAGATTTCAGCTTTCTCAACTCTCTCTTCATCAATCTTTCTCTGCTCAGGCATGCATGCCTGCCTTCACTTGGCAGACACGGCAGGTTTTTCATTTCCCCATGTAAATGACTTGTTTATTACAGTAGGGGTCCCTGGTCTTTGGAAACGGTTTACAAATATCCTTGAATAGAGCTCAGAAAGGGCCTCATAAATAATAATGCCCAAGTAAACTGAGATGAGCTTGGACGTTGCCTCTTTGAAATTCATACATCATTCTAAGTTTCATCATTTAAACAAAAAATGTAGAAGTTTTCCTGGGAAGGCTGAATCTTAAATATGCTTTCTTTACAAAACTTATCATTTCAGCACAAAACAAACAGCAGAACGCAAAGGTGAGAGCAGGTGATTCCTGGTATGTGTTTTACTCGAGCATAAAATTTGTTTTTCTGATTGTACTGAGACTCTTCACAATCCCTGGTTTTAACTTTTTAATTTGCATTTTTCTTTTTATTAAACATTCCTCATTCTCCTTATTTCTAGATGATGAACTTACAATAAAAGTCACAAAATTAAGGATGAGAAGACTGCCAACCAAAGAAACTTAACTCTCAATTCCGTTAATCTTTGAAGACAAAAGACAATTGTTAATGCATTTGTGGCATGGACTTCAGCTTCTGTCACAGAAGCCTTAAACTTAGGCCACAGGTCCTTAAACTTGGAGACTGTTTAAAAACACCTATGCCTGTGACCCATCCAAGCTCTTCTGGTCTGGGTGTGCCCTAGACAATGTGATTTTTTAGAAATGTCCAGGGGATTCTAACATGTGGAGAAGTTTGAGAAACCCGGTGCTTGTTGTGTCAACTACATGGCTTTGTAGATGATCTGCCATTCATGGAAAATAGATAAAATAATCAAACTCCACTTGGAGGTAGGGTGAGTGGTCTCTTAAGAGAGAAGGAAGAAGGAACCAAGGTCTCTTAAGAGAGAAGGAGGAAGGAGCCAAGAACACCTACGCATAAGGGCTGGAGTTCTGCTTCTGGGGACATTCACTTTACTCTGTCCCCTGCCTACTGTCATGTTGCAAGTCTCAGACCTAGTGAGAGAGAGGACTGTGAGCAAAAACAAAAAGTCTTTTTTTCAGTAAAATCTCTGTAAAGCATTGAGTCCAGCAGAATTGGTAACAGAGTGTGACATAATGACTTAATGGAGGTGGGCTCCTCTGTTTTGTCTCTCACTGTGCGTCAAGTCAGGGCTTTCAAAGTCTGGAGGGCAGCAGTGTTAAGTAGCCCAATAAGCCACTGTGTTAACAACATTATCACTAACCTGAATCCTTTTTTTTTTTATTATGGATTTACTGTGGTTTAATAAATATTTCTATGTTTATCTTTTGTTTTAAACCACTCTAAAAAAATTTTTTTTAAAGAGAAGCAAAGGAAGAAGATAAAAATCTCAGTTTAATAGAATTCTACTTTTTTTTAAGCATTTTAAACCAGCTTTATGGTGGTATAATACACACAATAAGATGTATATATTTAAAGAGTTACATTTGGTGAGTTTTGGCATAATATACACCCTTGAAACCATGAAACCATCACCACAATTTATATAATGAACATACTTATCACTCTCAAAAGTCTCGTGTCCCTTGGTAATCTCTTTCTCTTACCCCTTCCAATTCCTCTTCATTTCTAGGCAACTACAGATCTGCTTTATGTTACTACAGATGAATTTGCATTTTCTACAGCCTTATACAAGTTGATTTAACATAATGTTTTCTTTTTTGTCTGATTTCTTTCACTCGGCAAAATTATTTTGAAATTTATCCATCTTTTTTCATGTATTAAGTTTATTTTTACTGCTAAGTAGTATCCATTGAATAGAAGTAAAACAAATTGTTTATCTCTTCACCTGTTAATGGACATTTAGGTTGTTTCCAGGTTTTAGCTTTTATAAATAGAGCTGCAATTAACATTCATGAACACACCCTTGTGTGGATGTATGTTTTCATTCATCTTGAGTAAATACTTACAAGTAGAATGATTGGCTGTGGTAAGTGCTTGTTTAGCTTTTTAAGAAATTGCTGAAGTGCTTTGCCAAGTGATTTACACCATTTTACATTTCCTTCAGCAGTGTATGACAGTTTCAGTTGCTCCACATTCTCCTCAACACTTGGTATGGTCAGTCTTTTAAATTTTAGCCATTCTAGTAGATGTGTAGTGGTTATTATTATGGTTTTAGTTTGCATTTCTTTAGAACTAATGGTGCTGAACATCATTTCATTTGTAAATTTATTTGTAATTCATATTTCTTTGGTGAGATGGCTGTTTAGATCTTTTGCCAATCTTTTAAAAAATTGAGTTGTTTATTGTGTTTTGAGAGTTCTTTATGGATTCTTGGATACAAGTCGTTTATTAGGTATGCAATTTAAAAATATTTTCTCATAGTCTGTGGCTTGTCTTTTCAAGATCTGATTTTAAGTTTCCCATTTAAGCTACTCAGTGCAATCCAGCCATGCAACACTGTTAGAGGTGCTGTTTAGAATTATGACACTGAGACTCAGCAGCATCCTGAGGCATCACACCACATTGCAGTCAGATTCATCGAATGTCCTGGGTTAGTATAACTGGCCCCGAATTGGGCTTCTTCTCAGAAGCCTCACCTCACCTTGCTTCCTCCAACCACTACCTGCCACACAGCATTTTTGATATTTACCTGGTCATTAAATGGATCTCTGTCTGCTAAGATAGCAATTGTTAATCTTTGATCTACTTAACAAACAAGATAATAATAGAAATGCCTTATCTCTTTCTGCAGAGACTAAAAATTGGCTCTTCTGGGTTTGAGGAGAGGAAGAACCCAACAGTCTAACTTAACTATCTCTTGTATTTAGGTTGAATTAAATAAAAATTTAATTTATCAAAAAAATTCTTTTGGTCAGAGAGTATCAAATATAGGTGTATTTATTTCCTAGGGCTGATGTAACAAAGTTCTACAAACAACAAAAAATTATTGTCTCAGTTCTGGAAGCTGGAAACCCAAGATTGAAGTGTTAGCAGGGGAGCCTTATGTTTGGAAACAGCCAGTCTCTAAGCCCCAGATAAGAACACTAGGTAACAGCGTGCGGGGGGCCTCGCATAACTACCATCCTAGTGTCTGCGAGAGGAGGAGCTGACCAGATGGAAGTGGGTAGCTTTTAAATCCCATCCCAATGTGCATTTGAGATTGTTTCTCAGGGTCACACAGATGTCTATATGAAGAGAGTTTTGCACACAGCCCAAGGGTCACATCTTCCTTGTCCTCAGCAACCACCTATACTCAAAAATTTCTCCTCTGCTGTTATTGCCAAAAGGCTTAGAAATTCCACATGATTCACTGCTTTGGGTTCTATTGAAGATTACTTTAAAATGCCATTATTTCTGGATGGATGCAGATAGGTGAGAACTCGGAAGACAAATGTAGTTAGATTTTTCTACATATTTGAAGTACAAGAAAAAAAACTCATGTTACTCTATTTTATAAATAAAATTAAGTATAGCTCTGTGCTGGGATTAGCAAGAAATCTAATAAATCTAATATGGGGCTACCCTGCCACCTTTTAAAGATCCTAGAATAATTTCATTCCTTGACATTCGGGAAACATAAATGAGATCCAATTCTTATTCCATTATCACCCCTCATTTTTCATTTTCTTATAGGCTGCTCCTACTAAACCTGGCTCTCCCCCTTCTGCCAGTTTGGGGAATCCCAGGATTTTTGATTGGCACTGTTAGTTGCTTGTCTAGTATCCATTTCCCCCTATTACTTGCAGTGTGGCCCTGAGTGTGTTTGGGATGACTATGTGCCTAGGCCTAAGAGAGCTTATCATTCCTTGCTCCCAGCTGACCCCAGGTCTAGACTAGGTCATGTGGTCTAGTTCTGATGTAAAGAAAGATGCTATGGGAACTTTTGTTTTACTGTTAAAAAGAGCAGAGGGAGCTGGTATCATTTTCTCTTTGTTCTTGCCTTGAACGTGGGCAGGATAGAATTTGGATTGCAATTTTGGGATCAGATGAAGGACTATCTTTTTACATTCATCTTTCAGCAAAGGGCAAGGGAATACAGAAAGACCAATTTGTTGAAGCTGAGCTGTTGTTTTTAAGTCTTTGGTCTGGTGATGACCCCTAGTAGTCAAAGTTTTCAGGGGAGTGCGGTGATCTGTCCAGAAGTTCTCCTTTATTTAGACAGGGAATTTACTGTCAAGACAATAGAATTTGGATTCAGAACACTTGGGTTTGGGCCATGACTCTGTTATTTACTAACCATGTGAAAGTTGACAAGTTGCTGTTGAAGGCTTAGTTTCCTCATCTGTACACCATGAAAACAGTGTTGTTTGGTGTCTAAATGAATTGTGGAGAAAAACAAGTGGAATAATGTTCTTTAAAATGATTTGTGTATGGTAAGGCTTTATCTAACTATTAATTGTTATAACAAAATTTTTTCACAGTTGTGGAAAATTACAAAATTGAATCATAGCAGCTAATATGTACTTAATATGCACCAATTAGAGTTCTTAGCCTCTTTACACATTAACTGATTTAATCATCACAGCTACCCTATGATCTGGTTACCCTATGAGCTGGTTACAGGTTAGGCTCCATTGTAGAGAAGAGGAAATTGAGGCGTAGGGGAGGTGGGGGAGTTAATTCTCTTTAAAAACTTCTTACTCTGCATAAGACCCAAACCAGTTGCCTTTTCTCATTCCACAGAATACTCTCCGCCGACGTATTTTCTTGCACTTCCCTCTGATATCAGAGGAAGGAATTTCTGTCTTCTTCATTTACAGTCTTCTTTATACCAGGCTCTGGATTCCTCCCCCACAATACCTCATTAACACTTACTTCACTGTCCTGAATTCCCTCTGACTTCATGTTATCCCCAGGTCTCCATACTTATAGGTTTAGTTTCTTACCCATTCAGAAATTTATAAGAGCCCATTAAACACAGGAAACTTCTTGATTCTGCTGTTTCTTTTATCTGTCTATTTGTTCTCATTCCTTCTCCTGTCAAGTTATACTAGAAACATGTCAATTCCTGTAATCTGGCATCTAATCTCTTCTGTCCAAACACTGTATTTCAGAGTCAATTCTGCTTGTCTGCAAGTCTACAAGTACCAGGCCTGGACCAAGTCTACAAGTACCAGGCCTGCCCCTTTCTCCTCTATCTCATAGCTATCTCCTTTTACAAGAAGAAAATCTCTTTGGCAATCTCTCCAAATTTTCTTTTCTGCAGGATCATCAACTTGTTCTATCTTCATCTCTTACTCTCTCTACCTATACCATGCTCCTGACAGAATGAAATTAGAGTCCTGTGCTTTTTCTAACTTGTACATTTTCTATTCAATCCAATTGCCTTCTTTTTCATTTGAATAATTCTCTTATCTTGTTCTGCTTTACTTTAGTTTGAGAAATTATCACTACTTGAAACTATATTTTATACTTATTATTCTTTTCTGTCTGACATCAGTTATCTTCCTTCTTCAGCTCATCTATCTCTGTGGCTGTTATTTCTATGAGAGGCCAACTGGTGGAATAGAATGAGAAATAAGCCAGCAGCTTCTATGTTTCTATCTGGAAACTGAATATCACCTGGATCAAATCTTTTTGGTTTTTGAAGAGTTACTTGAGGGCTACTTTGCATGTTTTTCTATCATAACTAGTAGTTCTGGGGGTGGCATAGAGAATACAGAGAATGTGGGAGTAGAAACAGATAAACATGGTGGGAATTAATGAAGGTGCTGATAGCAAAGTTTTCTTTATTGCTGAGACTGAATCAGGCCAAAGCCAGTGGAAGAAAAAGTGTTAAGCTGAATAAAAGATTAAATCTTAGATATCAGTGTGGTTTGGAGTCAAGAGGCTATTGCAATAAGACAATGGCCGGTGAGAAATGAGAGGACTAGACTTTGGCTATGGTGGAGATGAAAAATGGTTGATTCTGGATCTTATTAGAGGGTAGAACAAATGGAATTTTTGGTTAGATTGGATAGGGGGTTCGGGGAAAGAGAGGAGTCAAAAGTTACTCTCAATTCTGGGTCCTGAGCAATTTGGCAAATATTGGTGTCACTACTAACAGAGAAGGAAAAGATTTTGGGGGTAAATTAACACTTGATTTTAGATGATGTGTGAAATGTCTTTTGTGCAGGCTAGGGGATATAGAAGAAACTGTCTTATCTGGCTAAAAGGGTTCCCATATTCTTTAGATTTAAAAGCTTTCTCTCGGTGTGAAATTTCTGATGTATAAAAAGCTCTGTAAACCAAGTGGAATGAGTGACACATGGGTTGGTTGGCAAGGCCGCTCACATCCATTACAGGCATGGGATTTTTCCTGTACTAATTTTCCAATCAAAGATAAAAAATTATTTTATGCTGCCTGCCAAACTAAAAAAATAGTCCCCATTAACAATTTCATGTGCCAGGGTGGAAAAATAATAAATCAATATGATTTTCTATAAAATATTTAATAGAAGCACATTTTCATCACTGATTCTAACAAAATAATATAAAGGTCTGATCAATATTAATGATATCATTTTAAATTTGTTTTACTATGTAAAGTTATTCTTTTCTTTTGGGAGCATAGCAGTTATTTCTGACTGGATACAATTTGTAGTAGAGAAAGGACATCAAGGAAAATTAGTTATTGAAAAAATGATCAAATAAAAATAATATTCTTTAAAAGTCATGAGAAGTTTTAGATTGTAATTTCAGAATGTGCAAATACTACAGCCTCAACTTGCAAATATTACAGCAAGTACTTGTACTGATGTCACTGCAACTGATAGGTAACATCCTGGGTTAGATCAAGATTTGGTCTTTAACTGCAATTCAATGCAGCTCAAATTCATAAATGTTAAAAAGTTATTTTAGTCTTTACTTTTAACAACTTGAAAAAATAGAACAATTTACAGTGTCTTTAAAAATATATTCACCAATCAAAGATGGTTAATCCATGAAATCAGCAAACGTTTATTAAGAATCTACCATGTATTAGACTCTGGGTTAAACACTGAATGCCCACAGGTGGTGGGAACCAACAAGGTCAATCATGGAGATTACATGATTATATGGGTTCAAATGTGAAGATATGAAGCAAATCTCTATTATAGTATATAAACCACTTACAAATTTTAATAACTTATTTGTCACATGTTTTAAATATTGACAAATTATTTTTTATAAACACAATTATTTCAATCATGTATATCTTCTCTGTCCTCTTTTTTCTTTTTTTAAAATTAAATTTATTTGAGTGATATAGGTTAATAAATTAAGTAAGTTTCAAGTGTACAATTCTATAATATATCATCTTTATATTTATTTGTATGTTCACCATCCAAAGTCAAATCTCCTTCTGTCACCATACATTTGATCCCCTTTACGTTTTTCTACCTTCTCCAATCCAGCCTTTCCCTCTGATAACCTATAAACTGTTTTCTTTGTCTATGAGTTTTTGTTCGTTTGTATTGTTTTGTGGCTTTCACTTTTATATCCCACACATGGATAAAATCATCTGGTTCTCAATTTTTTTCTGTCTGACTTTTTCTGTCTGACTTATAATGGTTATCTTAAGTCTATCCACGTTGTTACAACTGGTAGTATTTCATCTTTTCTTAAGGTTGAGTAATACTTCTATTGTATATATGTACCACACCGTCTTTCTCTAATCATCTGTTGAAGGACATTTCAGTTGTTTCCATGTCTTGGCCATCATGCATAATGTTGCAATGAACATAGGGGTGCATATATCTTTACATAAATGTTTTCAAAATTTTGGGGTAGATATCCAGAAGAGGAATTGCTGGGTCATATGGTAATTCTAGTCCCATTCATTTATTTTCGCATTTACTTCCCTTGCCTTTGAGGTCAAATTTTTATAATCCTCTCTAAGACGAAGGTCTATAAGTTTAGTACCTATGTTTTCTTCTATGCAATTTATTTTTTCAGGTCTTATATTTAGATATTTGATTCATTTAGAGATAATTTTGGTGTATGGTAACAGACAGTGTCTAGTTTCATTCTTTTGCATGTGGCTTTTAAAATTTCTCAGCATCATTTATTAAAGAGGATTTATTTTCTCCATGTATTTTTAAAAATCCTTTTTCTTTTGGCTCAAAAATTATTTGCTTATATATGTGTGGGTTTATTTTTGAGCTCTCAATTTTGTTCTCTCAGTCTGTGTGTCAGTGGTATTCTGCCAGTGTTATGCTATTTTGATTATTGTCACTTTGCAGTGTAATTTGAAGTAAGGCAGTGTGATACCCCTAGACTTGTTCTTTTTTCTCAGGATTGCTTTGGCTATTTGGGGTCTTTTGTGATTCCACACAAATCTGATTATTTTTGGGTTCTATTTCTTTAAAAAATGAGATTGGAATTTTGAGCAGATTTTATTAAATCTGTATATTGCATTGGGTAATATGGCCATTTTAACTATGTTGATTCTTCCAATCTATTAACATGAAACATCTTTCCATTTCTTTGTGTCTTATTCAATTTATTTTAATAATGTCTTATAGTTTTCAGTGTATAGGTTCTTTACATCCTTTGCTAAGTTTATCCCTAGGTATTTAATTTTTTTTGCTTGCAATTGCAGTTGAAATTGTTCTTTTTTTTTTATTTTCTAAAATTTCATTGTCAGTATGTACAAATGCAATGGATTTTTGTACACTGATTTTGTATCCTTCAACTTTACTGTATTTGTTTATTGTTTCTAATAATTTTATGTTCTTTAAGGTTTTCTATATAAAGAATGATGTCATTTGCAAAAAGAGACAATTTGACTTTTTCATTCCCAATTTGGATGTCTTTTATTTTTTTTTCTTGTCTGATTGTTCTAGCTTGGACTTCTAATACTATATTGAATAAGAGTGATGAGAGCAGGCATCTTTGTCTTATTCCTAATTTTAGAGAAAAAGCTTTCAGTTTTTCACTATTAAGTATGATATTATCTAAGAGTTTATTATATATGACCTTTATTATGTTGAGGTACTTTCCTTCTGTATCCACTTTATTGAATATTTTAATTATAAATGGATGCTGTATCTTGTCAAATCCTCTTTCTGCATCTATTGATACGATGATATGATTTTATCTTTTATTTTGTTTATGTGGTGTATCACATTGATCAGTTTGCATATGTTGAACTATCCTATTGCCCCTAGAATGAACCCTAATGTATAATTTTTTAAATGTATTGTCGTATCGATTTGCTAGATTTTCTTTAGAACTTTTGTTACCTGTATTCACTAGAGATAGTGGTCTGTAGTTGTGTGTGTGTGTGTGTGTGTGTGTGTGTGTGTGTGTGTGTGTGTGTTACCCTTACCAGGTTTTAATATAAGGGTAATATTGGCTTCATAAAATGAGTCAGGGAGTATTGCCTCTTCTCTAATTTTTTGGAAGAGTTTGAAAAGAATATGTATTAAATAATCTTTGAATGTTTGGCAGAATTCACTAGTGAAGTCATCTGGTCCTGGACTTTTACTTCTTGGGAGGTTTTTGATGATTGTTTCAATTTCTTTACTGTTGATTCATTTATCAGATTTTCCAGTTCTTTAAGACTCAGTCTAGGAAGCTTATATATTTCTAAGAACTTTTCCATTTCTTCTAGGTTATTGAATTTAATGCATATAATTTTTCATAGTTTTGTATAATCTTTTGTATTTCTGTGATATCAGTTGTAACTTGTTCTCTTTCATTTCTTTATTTATTTGTGTCCTTTCCCTTTTTTCTTAGTGAGTCTAGCCAGGAGTTCACCATTTTATTGATTTTTTTCCCCCTAAAGAACCAGCTTTTTGTTGCATTATTTGTCCCTATTATCTTTATGTTCTCATATCATTTTATTTAGCTTTAATTTTTATTATTTTCTTTCTTCTGCTGCCTTTGGACTCTTTTTTTTTTTTAAAGTTCCTTAAGAGGTAACGTTAGGTTGTTTATGTGGGATTTTTCTTGTTCTTTGAGATATACCTGTAATGGTATAAACTTTCTTCTTATTACTGCTTTTGCTATATCGCAAAAGTTTTGATTTTTGTTTTTAATTTTCATTTGTTTCTATGTATCTTTTGAATCTGTTATTTCTTCTTTGACCCAGTTGTTCTTTAGTACCATGTTGTTTAATCTCCACATATTTGTAGTTTTTCTTGCTTTCTTTTTGTAATTGATCTCCAATTTCAAAGCACTGTGTTTGGATAATATTGTTGGTATAATAGCAATCTTTTTAAATTTGTTGAAGCTAGTTTTGTGTCTTGACATATGGTCTATCCTTGGGAATATTTCATGAGCACTAGAGAAGAATAATGGGTATACCAGAAAAAGAAGGGAGAGAAAAGGAAACAGAGAGCCTATTCAAACAAATGATCAATGAGATAATCTCATTGATCATTTGTTTGAAATAAACCTTATGGAAAGAACTCGATCCTCTTCTTCCATCTGTGTCATTTCCAGATTCCTGTTTTTGATATTACTAATTATTTCCTCCATCAGGTCATCTCTATTTCCTAAACTCATTATTTCATTCTTCTTCTCTTTTATTGAATTCTTCTGCTCCAGAATTTCTATTTTTTTTAAGTTTCAATCTTTTTGGTAAAGTATTTCTTTTGTTTGTTGATTTTATTTCTGAGTTTGTTAAACTGCCTATCTGAGTTTCCTTTATCTCATTGAATTTTTTCAGAACTGCTATTTTGCATTCTCTGTCACTTAAATTACGTATTTTCATGTCTTTAAGTTTATTTTATGGAGATTTAAAATTTTCTTTCTAAGCTGCTTTGTTATCTTGTTTATGGTATTTGGTGGATTGTTTATCTGCCTAGGCATTTATGAAAAACAACTTTAAAAATTTTTTTAATTATTTTTTTTTATTAAGAGTGAGACCTCTTTAGCAGATTGAAGAGTTTTTTTTTGTTGTTGTTTTATTTTGTTTCCAGTAGGTGGTGCTGAAGTGCAAGTGCTTTATTTTCTCTTGCACTGCTCAGGCTTCGTGAATCTCTGCTGGGCAGTGGAAATGTCTTGTATCCCCTGGGGAGGTGGGTCTCTCCTCTCGGTCCAGGTCACCTTGGTCTCAGAACCAACCCCAAGGGAGAATGTGGTGGGCAAGCCCATGAAGTCTCAGTGCCGTCCCAGCAGCCAGGCACAGTGTTGTGCTGCCCTAGGTGTCCCAGGTGCCTCTGCTGAAAACAGCCTGAATGGGTGGGTGGTGGTGAAGAGTTGGGAGAGGACATTAGTATGTTTATGGCTTTGTTCTCCTCCCAGTAATGGAGACTGCTAGATCTCAGCTGCCTCACCTCTGTAGCCCCATTCCTGTCCCTGGGATTAACCACAGTATGTGTCTGGGGCTCAGGAGCTGTCTCTCCAGTTTCAAGGCTATAGATGTTCTTTGTAACTCGACACTCACTGCTACAGTTTCTTCTGGGGCCCACTGCTAGAGCTGGGAGGGTGCAGGAGATGAGCTCTGGGAGGGATTGTGAAGGGGGTGGCCAGGCTTCATATCTTTGTTTTCTGCCTAGCAGTGGCAGCTGCTAGAACACAGCTGTTGATCTTCTGTATTTGGTCTCTGCACTGATTGCTGGGTTCAGCCTCGGTATGTGCTGATCTCTCAGGCAGGAATGATCAGGACTACAGAGATTGCACTTGTAGTCTGATTCCTCCCGGAGATCTGGAGATCTGCAGTGAGCTCCAAGCTGTATCCGCAGCAACTGTCTTTGCTCTTCTCTCTTCCCTCCTCCCTTGTTCTCCATGATTCACCCACTTTCAGATGTTTTGATGTGCAGATCTCTCAGAAGTGTTTGTGCATTCAGCAGGGAATCCTTTGTTGAATTATAGCTGTTCAGCTTGTATCTTCAAGCAGAGCGATCAAGGAGACCTCATAATGCACACCTTCCCCTTACTTGGCCAGATATGGTGGGGAGTGGGTGCAATAATATGCTTCAGTGACTCGGCTTTTTAAACTAAAAATCTGGAACAAACAGTTGTGCCACCTTCCCTTTGACCAGAACAATCCATTTTGTATGTTTGTTTCTTCCTCCTGTGAATAGCACTCTTACTCCTTGTCCCATAGGAAACCTAGTTTCTTCCATTTTGGTTCCAAAAATATCCAGAAACTCATGATTGTCTTTATGTTAACTACCCATGTGATTAAATCTCATGAGGGCTCAAAGATACCCCACTTGAAAATTATGATCTCATTTTTTTATATAGATAGGTCTGGACCAAGACTCTCAGGAAAAAATGGTTCTCAGATGAGGTCTTAAGAAGTTTCCTTTTGCCTTTTTATATTCTGCTCAGGGGATCAAACTCTCCCCCACTCTCCCACTTAGGGAGGTTTTCTTTTCATAAGCCTTTGCTTTGGTGTTTTTGGTTATGTATATTTGTGGGATCAATATAGATTTTTCATTCTGGAAAAGATTAAATCTAATGGTCCTTATTTTGCCTTTTATACTTTTATTGAAACTGCTATAATGTCTATTGTTCAGCAGAAGCCTTCGATGAGGTTATATATAGCCTTTGGCCGATACTTTGGCTGATGTTGCATCAAAACTAGCAACCATTTGCCTTTCTCAGAACAAGCCTTTGTTTCTATCCTTATTTTTCTAGTAATTCTCTCTGGTGTTTCCTGCTCTCATACAATTCTCATTTCAGAGATGTCATTACTATCAGCATTGCCAAGAAGGGCCCAATTTTTCACATTGGATCCATAATGTCATGATAAGAAGAGGCTACTCTAGGAGAATAATCCAGACTGATTGTGTTGGTAGTTCCCCTCTGTCAAGGAAGAATGGCTTACACTAATGACCACTGTTGAACTCACTTGTGCATACCAGTGAGCAGTTGCTCTGGTGATTGTGAATTTCTGCATTATTTTCTTGCGTGTTCTAGTGTGATCTATTAATAAAGGTGAAGGAGATTTGAAAAAATATAGCCATTATAGAGTATAGAAGGCTTGTTTCTCCAAACAGGTAAAAAAATTCAATAATGGATCTGTATTAGTTTGCTAGGGCTGCTCTAACAAAGGTACCACAAACTGGGTGGCTTACAAAACACACATTTATTTTCAAACAGTGTTAGAAGCCGGAAGTCTGAAATAAAGTGTTTACTGTGTTGGTTCTTTCTGGATGCTGTGAGAGAATGATTGTACCAGGCTTCTCTCCTTGGCTTGGAGGTGGCTGTCTCTTTACATATTGCTCTGCATACATCTCTTGTGTCCAAATTTCCCTTTTTTATAAGGATACCAGCAATATTGGGTTAGGACTCACTCTAATGAACTAACTTTAACTTGATTATCTCTGTAAAGATCCTGTCTCCAAATAAGGTCACATTCTGAGGTCCTGGGAGTTAAGCCTTCAACATATAAATTTTGAGCCATACAAATCAACTGTAAAAAGGTCTTTCTTCAACTGCTCCAAGGTTCACACTGTAGGTTATCATAAATATATGTACATCTCTGAACCCCAATCATGGAAAGAATAAAGTGGGTGTTTTTCCTACAGTAGTTTCATCAGCACTTTAAAAAACTAGTGGATATAATATATATGGTTTGGCTTGAGCACCCAATAGTGAAGCTCATGAATATGACATATCCAAGTAATAACTCTAGTAACAGAAACAGATGAATAACACAGTTCCTAACTTAAGAATTTACAGAGGCCACATGAAGGGCATGATTGTCAATGTAAATAGCATAAATATTAGAAGAGTTATCTTGGAAAAAAATAAATATGTGTTAGGAAAAATATTTTGAAAGAGATGGATTTGAACTTTGGAAGATAGGTAAGATGCACATAGTTGTGGAAGAAATTGATAATAGAATTTCATACAAAAAACTTATTTGCAAATCCTCTGAGAGTTTATAAGATCTATTTCATAGAAGAGACTTGTACAGCTGCAGTAAACTTTTTCTTTAGTGTTTGGGAGAAATGAGTTTTGATATATGAAGTGGGATCATATTGGAAAGACGCTTATATTTTTCCCAGAGATTACTGAGCATGATGAAATGTTTTTGAGGAGAGGAGTGACATGATCGGAGATAAGTTTGAATGGAGTGGAGGATACACAGTGAAGGGACGTGGAGATAGCTCTGGTGTGGGGGGTCCATGTAAAGATAATGAAAGCAGACTAATTCCTTCTGAGCCTATTAATAGGTCATAATAATGTTAACACTGAATATTTGTATTATGTAAATTATAAAGATCCATATTGGACAGGTGGAGAAATGTTCCTGTGTGTGGTTAGGAAGACAAGCAATGGTGTGAAGGAGAATTAATATAGGAAATAGATAGATAATGATGAAAAGGAAACCTTAA
Organism: Macroglossus sobrinus; assembly: GCA_004027375.1. NCBI lineage: Eukaryota > Metazoa > Chordata > Mammalia > Chiroptera > Pteropodidae > Macroglossus > Macroglossus sobrinus. The sequence goes on along the minus strand of PVKZ01002139.1, from coordinate 70,269 downwards.
ATATTCCTAACATAATCATATTACTTAGTAAAATGAAGAAAAATCAAAATACTCAACCAAGTATTTTGCACAAAAGTAATTGCACATAAGGAGCAAGTAATGGTGGGGTGGATGAGGAGAGAGGCAGATCAAGGGGTTATTTTTGTAAAACAAACAAAATCAAACAAAAACTCAGAGCTATTTGACTCTCTATGTCTATAAGTACTTTGAAAGATTAAATTCAGAAAAGAAGCAGAAATAAAAATTGTGAGTTATTTTTATTTATCATAATGAAAACATTTTAAAATATTGACAATTTTTCTGAAGGGCTGTTTGACAATACATATGAAAAATTTAAGTTATATTCTCTTGTGTTCAGAACCCCTAGTTCTAGAAACTGACCCTAATGAATAAAGTATAACTGTGTTCAAATGTAAGATCAAAACTATTCTGTGGTAAGCATCTTTCTTTATCAGCTGTGCCTGGCACTTATGAACAGCATTTGATTTAAGACAATTCAATTATTTATATATTATACACCCATTTTTATAAACAAAGAAATAGCTGTCTTGTTCTTGCTCTTGTTTTTCTCTGCTATTCCTCCTTCCTGCTGCCCCCCACCTTATCACTTGCTTGTCTCTCCCCCTCCTCCACTTTCTCTTCTTATATGATAAGAACCCTGGTTTAGGACCTCCCATATAGCAGAATGTCTTTCATTCATTTTAAATACATGACTGAATTCAACTCAAGTAATGAGAAGGGAGATGAAAACTCCCTTTTGTCCGCAGGATATGTTCTGTAATATAGCTTTTTTAAAAAAGTAAAGACTGTATTTGTTCTCTGGTTTTTGTCAATTCGTAAGAACTTAAGGTAGAGGGCAGTGAGTGATCAGCTAGACCCTAATCTCCAGAAGTTCGTGTCAGAGAGAAAAAAAGAGAAAGTCTTAGTAATTAATGAAACCATGGACAAAAAGAAAGTTGGGCACAGTAATAAAACATGCCAGATTGGAAAGATCAATGCAAACCCATAACCTAAAAAAGAGAGAGATAGTCCAGCTAAAAAAGTGACCCAGTGGCAATAATAATGTCAACAGTAGCAATTTTGCTTACTGCTATTATGTGTGTTTCTAGTGCCCAGATTTTCATTTCTTTTACTTTTACCCACTAAAAGAACTAAATCTTCTTGAAGAGTAGCCGATTCTCAGATATTGGGCAGGAAAATTCAGAGTAGGCATAGAACACCTTGTTGTTGCTAGAAAGCAAGAATACTTTCAAGATGTCAAAACCTATAGTCAAAACCATGGGGAACATATTTAGATTTATATAGCTTGTTGAGCAAGGAAGAACACATTGCAAAGGAACCTTAAGTATCTGGGTAAAAAGGAACCCATAAAGGACTGAGATGCATTTTGGCTTTGATGATGTTTGTTAGAAAGTGTTTATCATAGCTTGACAGCCGGCAGGGCTGATTTTCATGTTCTCAAAAATATTCTTTTCACAAAGAAAAAAGGAATCAATTTAAAGGGAGCCCTAATGGTTAAGTTGAGACGATTAGAGCATCAAATAGAAAATGATAATTATTCTCATTAAGGCTATGAGATCATTAAGATGTTCAAAATGAGAAGTTAATATAAAGTATAAAAAAGTTGCTGCTGTCATAAGAAAAGTAAATATGATAGAATATATTTAATTTTTAATTACATAAATTTCCAGTTAATACTCACAGACAGACATTTAGTTTCTATGTGTTAAGAATGTCAGCATCCATAGATGAAGTAACTCATCACCTTGCAGAAAAAATGTTTCGAAAGTTTAAAACCTATCTGAAAGGTAGAGACTTAAAGGTCTCATGAGGTGATGAGTAAAACTTTGTTATAAAAAGAGACTCAGTCTAATTCCCCAAGGCTTGGGTTTAAAACAAAATGGTCTACAAAATCAGGACCTTTGGCCAACCAAGATCTTGCCAGTTGCAGAATTCCAGAACCTGCCATTTCAGCTGGTCTGAGATGGCATTGTTTTGTGACTAGTAAAATGACTTCGGCCTTAGGAAACTTTGGTAAGACATAAAAACAAAAGTCCTATGGAAGAAGAAGCATAAGAATGTATAATAAAATCAGTTCATTTTGATTTGAACACCTAAAAATTTGAACAGTTTAAAATGAAAGTATTATAAAAATTCTTAGAGCATTGTTTTATATTTTGTTTTATTTGGGTTTTCAGAAAATATCAAATAATAAATTATAATCTTAATTAAACTCTTCAGAAAATTTGATTAAATCAGTTTATCACCAATTAATTAGTTTGGGAAAATCTAATTTTAGATTCCAAGTCCAGATATTAGTTATGAAAGTTCTATATGAAAACTTAAAATAGTGATTACTTAATGCTTGAATGTTAATTTTAAAATAAAGTCTCACAATGAACAAATTAGACATTAAGTAATAGTAATGAATAATTCTCTTTATGAACAGAATTTTCTCAGACATCAAAGAGTCTAGCAACACAACAGAAGCGAGAATATCATAAAACTGAAAACAAGGTGTTGAAAAATCATTCATCTATTATTTTTTGAGATATTTCCAGAATAAAGGCTACTTTCTGACATAGCGCATCCATTCCATCCGCTGAGAACCTGTGAGTCCACAGTGTTGGCCATCTCTACTGCTTCCTTTTAGTTTTTGTGTGCCTCTTTCTCCTTAACTCCAGTTCTCTAGCTCACCTATCCTCTTCAGACATTTGTACATTTCTCTTAGTAAAATATGAAATCCCAAGCCTGACATTTAATCCACCAATATATATTTTTTCTATTATTGTTTTTATTACTAAATACTTCAATTTTGTGGCTCACACCCACAGTGTTTTTCTCTTTCTAGTTTTGAAAATTTGGAGTCTCCCATTCACTACTTTATTAAATTTGCTCACCTGGAAGACACCGTAGATTTCTTCCTATCTAAATTTAATTAATTAAAAAATTTTTTCTATTTAGCATATCTAAAAATTAATTTATTGGGGTGACATTGGTTAATAAAATGATATAAGTTTCAAGTGTACAATTCAATAATAATACATCAATGTATATTACATTATGTTTTTACCACCCAAAGTTAAATTTTCTTAGCTCTTCTCTCTTCCTCAACCTGCAGATATCCTAGAGACTGTTTGTTTCACCCTGTCTTCTGTCTTGAAAATTTTCTTCTGAAAAATCAGATGAAAATCTTATTGAGAATCCCTTGCAGATAAAGAGTCACTATATTCTTTCTGCTTCTAGATTCTCTCTTTGCCTTTGCCTTTGACAATTTGATTATAAAGTATCTCAGTGTGGGTTTATTTGTGTTTTTTCTAGTTGGAGCCTTTTTAGGACTCCCATAATGTATATGATGGTCCACTCGATAATATTGTCTAAGTCCCTCAGACTCTGCTAACTTTTTTCATCCTTTTTTCTTTTTGTTCCTTAGACTTGATAAATTCAAATAACCTTATTTCAAGTTTACTAATTCTTTCTTCTACCTATCTGAGCCTGCTGTTGAATATTTGTAGTGAATTTTTCATTTCGTTTATTTTAGTTTTTAGCTTCAGTATTTCTGTTTGGTTCATTTGTATAATTTCTCTTATTATACATTCTCAGTTCATTCCTATATCCTCCTTGAGGATCATTATCTTGACCAAGCCCAATAGATCCATTGCTTTGGCTCTTCAGCTGTTTTTGTGTTGTGTTATAATTTTTCTATGTGTTTCAATCTCATTTCTTCAACAATAGAAACCCTGTTCTATTCATATTATTTGTGAGTGAAATTAAAATTTGTAGATTGCTTTGGGAGCAGGTGAAGCTTCCATATGAAATTGTAGTGCCATCTTGCCCCCAAATCAGGTCATTTATAACCCATGTTATAAAAGTATGTGAGACATACCTTCCTCTTGCTAATCTTTACACATTTTAATTTTCTGAGACCCCACCTCACCCAATTTGTGGTGCCACCCAAGCTGCTTTCAGTGGCTTTTCCGTACAAATGGCCTGACTTGGCTCATGCTGCAGACTTTCCTAAAATTTTTCAAAGTTTTGCAAAACCCAAACAAGCAGTCTCTGACCTCAGTGTGCCCTGTACCTTTTGCTGAGCAGCCCAAGCCCAGTACTAGCGGCGGCCGGCCTCGGTTTGCAGCTTAGCCTCTCCTAGGCACCTCTAAGTCCAGCATAGATGACGACCATTTGCAGAACACTTTGTTGCCTATATCAAGTGGCCCCAGGCAAACTGCAGGCAGCAGTTGACCTTGGCCTGCACCAGAATTCCCCAAGGGACCCCAGAACCAACATACCCTTTGGCCAGCTTCAGACCACACCAGAGCACCATACAACCACCTTCATAAATGACACTGGAAGGAAAAGACAAATACCATACGATTTTATTTATATGTGGAAACTAATAAACAAAATAAATGAATAAACAAAACAGAAACGAACTTATAGATACAGAGAATATTTTGATGGTTGCCAAATGTGAGGGGTGGGAGGATGAGTAAAGTGAATGAAAGAATTAAGAGATACAAATTAGAAGTTATAAAATCAACATGGGTGTATAAAGTATAGCATAGTGAATATAGTCAATAATATTGTAATAACTATGTATGGTGTAGAATGGATACTAGATTTATTGGGGTGATCACTTCATAAGTTATATTAATGTCTAATCACTATATCACACATCTGAAACTAATATATTATACATCAACTGTAATTAAAAATAAATAGAATAAAAAAATGAAGAAAAAGACCCTCACACAATAGAAAATTAGAAAAAGACATAAATATATAATTTTCAATATATAATAGTTGGCCCTTGAATATATGAAAATTAAGTTTTGTTCTTAAGAAAAACACAAATTAAAACCACACTAAAATCCAATTTACAACCTATAGAAAAAAATTCCAAAGCATACTGGCCATATTAAATACATTTAAAAAAATATTTCTAATGGGTGTGCAAAATTGTAGAACCTATATTGAAGGTAATTTTGTTATAAAATTAAACATGTGTTTTACCCAGAAATCCTACCTCAAGGAATTTATTGTGAAGCTATAACTTCACTAATACATAAGGAACACATAAACAAGAGTATTTATTGTTGTGTCATATTTAACAATAAAAGATTGAGAACAATTTAAATGCCCATGTAAAAAATACTACTTGGATAAACTGTTATATCCACACAGTGAAATACAATGTAATATTAAACTAAATGATGTACATTTCAATTCATAGATATATAATGATTTATAGGATTAAGTAGGGGAGGGGGAATTTAGGTTCAGAGCAGTGAATATAGTAATCTTCCTTTCATTTAAGAAACAAGGGAAATACTAATATATATTTGTTTATGTTTGAGAAAGAAATACAGGAAAGGTAAATAAAATATTTACACATTTTATAGCATAATTTTTATGAATTATTGAATTATTAGGCTAACAAATCTTATGTCTCTTTACCATAGATTCCTTCTTAAGACTTTCTGAAATAAAATTTAAAGAAAGTAGGGATTTAAGGAGGGCAAGAAACTGTTCTGCCATAAAACCAGTGTTTGCTTTTCAGATCAGCGTGATTAGTTAACAGTGATCTTATTTTTAAACTTAAACTTATGCAGTTTAAAACACTAAAAGTATTTTAGTATTTAGTTCTTGGATTTTATTGCTGTCAAGGCTTATCTAGAAATTTTTCCTCTTCCATGATATGTGTTGTCACTACTTGGACTATGCTTTTTTTGCTGCTACATGAGACTCGTTCAGAGCTTATATCTTATAGTGTTTCACTTAATTATGTACTTTTTTTGGGATGCACATTGAACTGTAATTATTCTGAGGGAGGGACACAGATACACCTGTGCCTCCACGTCCCCACCATTCTCTCTTTCTCTCTGGATGTGACCCAACACGTAACCAGAGAACCAGAAACCACGAAGCACATTTGAAAATCCACGATCTACACCATTTTCCTTATCTATACAAACTAAGACCCAGGGAGGAAAAGTAGCTTGTCCAAAAGTCTCATGGCTGGTAGCAGAGCCTGATTTAAGACCAGTTCTTCATTGGACCCCCTTCCTACTTCCTTTTCCACTCTACCGTGGTCTCCTAACAGAGGTAGGAAAAAATAAAAATTTAAATTAGACTGTTAACCATAATTTTAATGTATTTTTCTCCCTTTTTTATGCCTTACATCCAGTCACCTTCTCCTGTGGTGAGCCGCAAATGGTAAAGCCTGCTCGGCCAGCTGTCAAATCCATCACCTTAGTCCTTCAAGGCAGACATGTGATAAGACCTAGGTTTTATTTTCCCTTCCAGAAAGTGTCTATTAAAGCCTGACAATTTAACTTATCCAGCTCTTCCTTCCAGCCCCATTATGCTTCTGACTTATCCATAATACCCTAGTCCAGGGCATATTTGCTAAGAGCACAACTGAACAGATGGCTCACTCTGGAGGAATTCAGGTATTAGGTGAGAAGGTGTAGAAAGGTGTTAGGTTATGTGATATCCTAGATTTCAAAAAAAAGATTCTGTGAATTTCTCTATCCATTTCTTGAAGGTGATTATACTAATATTTCATCAGAAAATCAGAGAACCCAAATTCTAGGCAGATTCAGGGATTTAAAAAATATAGTCACGGAAAAGTCAGTATAGATTTCTTAAAAGAAGTTAACATTCTTCAGGATACAGAAAACCACGATAGACAAGAGCTACTAAGTTTTCACATATTACTCAGTTAAGTTAATGAACATATTTAGACTGCATTATAGTCTGAAAATTACTTTTAAGGGTATTATCTCAATGAATTTTCACACCACCACCAAGAAGAAGGTATTATTACAGATGAAGAAGTTGAGGCTGGTAGCAGATAAATAACTTGCCCAAAGTCACACAATTTAAAATGGTGAAACCAGGCCCCGAATCTTGAGGCTTCTGTCTCAGAATTTCATCTTCTTTTATGCCCTTTAAGCAGCAGAATGCTGGACAGGCCAGGCCATTGATCTGAGCCAGTTCGGCAGTTTTTATGTACAGTGATGGCTCATTAATTTCATATTACTGGGGAATGAGCTGTTCTACATAAGTGAATATTTCACATAAGGAAAGCTTTAAGCACTAAAGTTAACATAAAACTTAGCCATTTTGAAGGGAATCTTTCTGGTGTATGTTAGATATTTTTGTTTTATAGGTCACTTCCTGTGCCAGGTCCATTTTCTCTGTCCCCATTGTGGTCTGCCATGCAGACCCCATCCTGCCCAGTCTTGGGGCCAATAAAACCATGGGCCTGGGTGTGTATGGATAGCCCCTACCTTTGTGAAAACTGGAAGATGATTTTGGGGCTCCAGTTGTTTATTGAAATGTGAATGCATTTAATCCCTTGAGCATCTTCATGATCACTGAGCTGTAGCTATCTAGTCTCACACCAAAATGTGCCTGGGCAGCAGATGTTACTGGGCTTTTCCATGGGCACCTGCTGCTTGGTGACGCACTGGAGACTGCGGAGAGTGAAGTGCAGGAGAGTGAAGTGAGAGTGATCATTGCTCAGCAGAACTGGAGGCCTAACCCGCAGACTCCACTGCCGTTTTCCCTAAGACCTAGCCTTGCTTCCGCATTCTTGGTAACTTTAAGCCCCTTAATTAGAAACTTGCGTCCTCATCTGATGTCAAGAAGCATAGACCCCTGAGTATTTTTACTGCATCTTGCCCTACTCCTTTGGACATGACCTCTTGAACTTTAGTGAGGGTTCAGGTATCTTTTGGGTTTGCTGGTCTGGTCAATTTTCCTTAGCCCTTGGACTATGGTTATTCTGCCTTGACTGTAGCCTGTTCTACTCTTTAGGTAAGAACTTCCAACATAACCACTGGCTTGATATATGACTTTATTTTTAGGGTCATTTAAAATTTAACCAAAGTTAAATTAAACCAGAATTAGAGGTTTGTTAAAGGAAAACAAACAAAAAACCCCCCAGGCAATCCCACGCTCTTCTCCTCCCTAAACTCTTGAGTTGAATACTAGTTCTTGATTTATCAAATTTTATCATTTTTTCACTTTTTATTGGCTTCTTATTATGAAGGTAAAGATTTCACATCTTTATATAAGCCAACATTTTTTGCTTTTCCTTGTTTTCCAAATGTAATTATAGCAAAATTTTAGTTAAAGCAATGTAAAATGTTAGCCTAATTTTCCATCTAGTGTTTTGTGATTACATTTCCTTTCTTCAAAATATTTTCCTTAATGACATTACTAATTACCTCATTTTGTCTCACCTGCTTTTTTGTCTGTGTTCCTATCACTAATTATTTTCAAACTCTCCAAACCCAGTAACTATTATTTTCCACCTACTCCAAAGCATCATCTTTTCTTTGTTCTTAGAGATGTTCCTCTGGGAGTTCTCTGACCTCTGGCTATAGTCTGGCCAGGCTGTGCCTGGGACACAACCTACAGGCCCCTCTCCCAGGATAGATCTCTTATTCCCTAAATTCTGCCTCTTTCTCATCATTAGTACATACACTAATTTTAGTAGAGTACATCCTTTAGTAGTTTCTTGAGAAAGCATGCATGAGGAATATTTTTTGAGCCCCTGAAAATGTTAGTCACACTTAATTGATAATTCGATTAAATGTAGATTTGGGGATGCAGAGATTCATTCAAAATTTGAAGCTGTTTCTTTAGTGATCTCTAACTTTGTGTTGCTGAGAAGTCAGATGACATTTATTTTTCCAGTCTTTTGTACATGACTTTGTTATTTATGACTTGAAGATTTTAGTACTTTTTGTTATTGCTGATGCTCTGAAATTTTACAGCAATGTTAAATTGATGTGGGAATCTTTTTATTCATTGTGCTTATACATTAAATAGATGCTTTTAATCTGAATACTCATGTTTCTCCACTGAGAATTTTTTTGAGCATCAATATTTTGACAATTTTCTCTTTATTTTACTCTGTGCTCTTTTTCTGGAATTCTATTACATAGTGCTTAGACTTCTTGAATTGACCAATATTCAAACTTTCTCTTAGCTACTATTGCTTATCCCTTTGTCTATTTGTTGTCCTTTCTACAAAAATCCCTTAACTTTACATTTTAAATGTTCTATTAATTTTTTTCTGTTGAATCTTTTATTTCAAGTATCATATTTTCAAATTCTAAGTTTTTAAATTTGTTTCCTATTCCTTAAAAAAGGTGGCATCTTGTTCTTTCATCAAAGATGGATATTTTCTCTTATTTCTCCAAGGGTATAGGTTATATATATTCAAAGTTTTTTCCTTCACTGTCTTGATTTCCTTGGAGTTCCTTTGTTATTTTGTTTTGGTCTTTTTTTTTTTTTTTAATGGGAGGCTTACTTCCAGTGTGCTTGAGAATTTTCATTGGAGCAGATTGGTCATTTTCTGAGGGGCGACACAGAGCTTGTTAACTATGATGTGGCTGAATGGGGATCTAGCCACTCATGAAAAACCTTGAATTTCGTAAATACTGAATATTTCTAAATACTGACTATCTGTACACACTGAGTGTCAATATTTAGAGATCTTTTCTCTGGATGCATTCTGGATGCATTCTGTTTCCCCAGATAAGAATCTTTCAGCTTCTTGCCTGGAAAGGTGGTGGTGGGTGGGGTGTGTTCCTAAGCTGCCTGTTCTTAGAGTCCAGAGAGATGAGGGCACCCGGGCCTCACTGTTCTGAGTGTAGCCTTTCATTCATATCTCTGATTTTAGATGTGCACCTCTCCCAACCATCTGCTATGATCCTGGGGCTGGACCTTCTCTGGATCCTTTTCTCTGTGGAATTGATCTTTAATTTCCTGCCAAGGTGGGAGAAGCAACCTGATAATTTAACCACTCTCCTAATAGACTAAATGAATCCTACTGTTTGCAGTTCAGCTTCTTATACTCTTTGTGAAGTGCCTCTGGTTTCTGAGTCTTTCTGGGGATCAGAGTCCTGAACTGGCGGGTTTCTCATCGGCTTCCTTCTACAAGCCCTGCTGTTCCTCTTTAACAGCTTAGATCATTTTATTATATACATTCTAGCCTACAAATGTTGGCTGACATCTCATGTCCACTGTGGATATTTCCCTCTTTCTCCTAGTGGATATTTCCCTCCCTCCCGTGCTTTCACGCTCTCTCTCTCTCTCTCTCTCTCTCTCTCTCTCTCTCTCTCTCTCACACACACACACACACACTCACACACTCACACACTCACACACTCACACTCACACTCACACACACCCCTTATCTTTATTTTAAATGGGATACCAGGAGGGAGCAAAGATGAACACCTGAGTTCAATCTACCATATCTAACCAGAAGTAATCATTTGCCACCTGAGAGTTTACTGAGCAGAGTTTAAAGTCCCCCTGCTGTCTTGACCACCCCCATGAATATCAACTACAGTGTGTGAGTCTTCAGGAGGCTCTTCAGATGTGTATGGTTGTCTGTACTTGTGCTGTGTATTTAAAACAATTCTATTTTTGTAAGTATTGATTTATTTTATTCATTCATTCAACATTTATTGTGCATATACTATGTACCTGACTTTGGCTGTTTAGCAGTGAATCAGAGATAAAGTACTGTCCTCTTGAAGTTTTCTGTTTTCTTCTTCGGGCTTTTGCTTCTTGTCAGTGTTCTTGTCTGTTTTTTCAAACTTGTCCCTTCAAATGTGTTGTGAGCCTAGTAAATAGTGCAATCTAGGCCAGTGTATAAAGAATAAATTGATTTTGAGCATGGGCCTACCAGGTTTGGGTAGGTATAAAATTTATGGACTTTGTAATATGAACTTATGCTTTTTATGGGTCTTTTTTGCCCTACTTTTGATTCATGGTTATATATTTTTTTGATAGTTAAAATAGGCAGAAAGAGGTTTCCAAGTCTAAAAAATTGTTCAAGATCAAAGAATTTTAGAGCTGGAAGATATCTTTGAGGGCAAAAAATAAAACCTTTTTATTTCATAGTTGCAGTAGTTCAAGCATCAGTAGGTAATAAGAATTGCTCAAGGTCATAGAGCGATTGGCCGATCCAAGTCTGGAACCCAGATCCCTGGGGGGTTTTGAGCTAAGGAACACTCAGATTTATAATCGTGAGGAGCATGCATGGAAAATTAACTGCCAGTTTAGATAATGGGAAATGAGACCAAAGAGGAGGCCGTCTCTTCCAAAGGAAGTGGATCTCATTAGCATGCCAGGGCATCTTCAGCTGAATCTACCCAAGGCTGGAGCCAGAATAGCCTTAAGATCTGCACCCCTCTTATGAGTGATGTAATTACATTTTCATTTTAGCTTAATGGAAAAGTTCTTGAATTTACACTACACACGATTTTTACATGTTTTCTGCTGATCACTGCTTAACAAGTTATTTCACAGGGGAGGTTTGTTAGCTTTAATAGTCCTTAAATTACTTATGGCAATTACCTGCATCACTTTCAACTCCACAGAGGTTATTAAAAAGGCTCTCATGGCAACCGTAAAGAAATATAAAAATAGATAAAGATGAAATTATGCTCCCTCCCTGAAGGCATTTGCTTGGAATGTATTTGCATGGCTTTTATAAAGAGGGTTGCATTTAGTTGAAGATAAGTATTCTAACCACTGAGCCTTAATAAACCTAAAAGTATACATATCTCATTTAAAAACTTCTTTTCTCATCTCATCATTTCTATTCCAGTGCTGTCCTCATAAAGGTAACTTGAAGATATTTTGGATTAGATTTAAGGAGTATTTGTTGTGCCCCTAGCATATGTCAGAAAATGTCACATATGCTATTTTATTTGAATTCAAAGACCCCCTGTGAGCTATATGATATTATATCTCCTTTTATAAGGAAATCGGTTCATAGAAGTGAAAATCATGAAATCACACAGGTAGTAAGTATAATAGGTGGTATTCAAATTCAAGCTCAATTCCAGTGTGATTTTTACTTATCACAACTACCACCTACTAAGTAAATGGCCTTATCTGTAAGTCGAGAGGCTTCAGTGGGGCTATTTGTGGGATTCAGGGGAGGTTCTTTTCTTTTTTCTTTTTGTCTCATCTGATTCCTGAAATTTCTTGTATTCTTGTGAGCTAAAGTGCTTTCTTTCTGAAATTACAGGAATCAAAACCCAAATTTGGGTAAAGGTTTACTTAAGTCTCCAACTCCTAACACCTTGCTACTCAAAGTGTGGCCTATGGGCTGATAGCATTAACATCACCTGGAACATGTCAGAAAAGTAGAGTCTCAGGCTTCACTCCGGACCTACTGAGTCAGGATCCACATTTTAATGAGATACCCAGGTGATGTATATGCACTGCTCTAAAAAAAGTTTGAGAAGCTTTGCTCTAATATGAGGAAGTTGGCCGGAGATTTCTTTTTCTGCTTGAGAGTACTGATCATTTGGAAGAGTGGGGTGTGAGGAAGAGAGAGGACTCAGCAGAGAGTCCTGCTGCATAGAAGGCCAGGGCATATGGATTCCACCTACATCTCCATTTGGCCGGACCTGCTCTAAGAAACCAATCACATGCGCGCTGGGATTATTTTCTTACAATGCCTGTTGTGTTAGTCCTTAGAAACAGCCCACGGCATTTTCACATGAAACTGGTGGATGTGTTTATGCCTCACAGGATAAGGAAGACCTTCCCAAACTACACCTCGGTACCCTGACTCTTTCATCCTTTCCTTTCCCTGAGCTCCAGTCTCCATCTCTGACTTATTTCTAAGCATTATAATTTAAGAGTCTCATAGCAGCTTCTAATGCAAAATACCTAACTCAGAACACATCCCCTTTGCTCTTCTCCTTCAACATAGCTGTTTTACCAGTGGTCAATAGTGACGTTCTTTTATTAATTCAGTCAATCATTCCACAAGGAGTTAGTATGCGGCTGCAATGAGCTGGTCGCTGTTAAGGTCCTGCTCTTGAATTCTCTATGGCTTTAGTGACTATGAAGCAAGTTAACTGAAATTAAAGGAAATTAATGGAATGGTTGCTCTTTTGTCACTGGCCAGCGTGCCACCACTGTGGAGGATAGTGAGCTTCTTGATGTACGCACGCAGAGAAGCAGTGCTGTCTCTGCCTGCAGCTACGCTCTGAATGGATCCCTGTGTTCCGTACGGAGTCCCACTGCAGGGCCTTCCGAGGCAGCACCCTGGCTTTCCTGCACGCCCCCGGAGGTGGAGCCCCGGCTTCTACCTGCAGGCTACAGTGTGAGAGAGGGAAATATCATTCATTTCCAGCTCCAGATGGAGAGTTTTGTTTGTGATGTTCTGTCGTCTCTGGTAAATGGTGACTTAAAATCAATTACAATCAAATAAAACGAGGCAAAAATCGCTGATTCCAGTGGCTTCAAGGAAAGGGGCGGAGGCTGGGATTTTTTTCCTCATTTTTTTTTCCCCCTTAGGTAAAGGCTGGCACTTTAGGTCCCGGGTGTATCCTTGTGGTTGAGAGTTCTGAAGTGTGGCACATTTATGGTACATAGGGAACTTCTTCCCCAAATCCATAACAGTGAGGGCTAAGCTGTTGGGATGGGAGAAGAGGACAGACTCTCTCGCTAAGAGGCAGCTGCCCTCCTTGCTGCCTGGGGGCCTGTTCATCTCTCTTCTGTTTTGGGAAAATGCAGGGTCGGGCAGGGAGGTTCCAGAACTATATAAGAGCAGGATGAAACATAAGCCAGAGATCTAGGAAACAGCATCCCAGATGATGTACTTTTGATTCATCTTTCAGATTTAGAGAAAGGTCCTTCAGGAGAGAATAACTGAGACCTGTAGTCTCAGAGCTGGCTCTGGACAAAATGTGAAGTTTATTCACTAAACATTTATCATATTATTTCTCTATGCCTGGCACTACTTGGGGTGGGAGAAGGGAAGGAAATAAACCTGTCAGATAGGTATTTGGGTTTCTGTTTTATGGATGAGAAAATTGAGGTAGCAACACCTTGTTCCAGATGGTCTTAACGCAGAGGCCACTGACAAGGCTGCCTGGTTTTATGCCCTCCAAAGGCTTAGTACCTCCCCAGTCCCATTTCTTGTTCTTTTCACTCTGTTGAGGCTCCAGGGCAGACATACCTTGGTCCTGAGAGTACAGGGATTAGAGAAGCAGTGGAGAACCCACTTCCTTTTCAGCGTGTGTTTTGAGGGGTAAGGAGTGGGAGTGAGGTCTGGAATTAGCAAGCTCAGCAAATCCTGCCAGATGTTCTCCTCACATAGGGCACAGCAGCTGCTTTTCTAGGTGAAAGGAGGGAAAACAGCTGAAACGCAATTCTCTTTATTTTTATTCTTTCTGCTGTAACTTGGTGTCTCTGAGAATGACTACAAATATGTTTACAATATAAAGTAAAACTTTTCTCTGAGTTAGCACATAATATACTATAATCCCCATTCCGCAGGTCAACCAGAGGTTCTGGGGAGTGCACAGTTCTGGATCCAGCCGCCAGACATCTGAATCCAATCCTGAGAAGTCAGCTTTGAATTTTCAGAAGCTAAATTGTAAAAAACATCAGACATAGAAGTGGAATAAATTTATCCTTTTTGGACTGATAAATATTTATCAAGGTGTTTTTGTGGAAACTGTCTGGCAAATCTCTCTCTCCTCTCTCTACTCCTTCAGACATGCCAGGGTTTAATGTTGGAATACCTGTTCTGGACCAAATGTTTGTGTCCTTCCCAAATTCATACATTAAAGTCATAACCTTTAATGTGATGATGTTGGGAGATGATCTGGATTAGATGAGGTCATGATGGAATTAGTGCCCCTATTAGAAGAGAGAGAGACATTGGAACTTCTCCTCTTCCCTGGGTGAGGACCCAGTAAGAAAGTAGCCATCTGGAAGCATGGAAGAAAGCTCTCACCAGAACCCAATCATGCTGGAACCCTGAGCTCAGGATTCCCAGTCTCTAGAACTTGAGAAAATAAATGCCTGTTGTTGAAATCCCCCAGTCTATTTTGTTTTGTTCTAGCAGCCTGAGCAGACTGAGTGAAGACTTAAATGCCATGTCAAAGGTAGGGACGAAAGAAAGCAAGGATTCGACCACTCATTGCATCAATTAGAAGTCTTCCATACAGCCCCTTGTTTGACAGATGTAAGAACTGAGGCCAAGAGAGAGGAAGTGGCAGAGTAACATACATGTGGTAGGTGGGACCAAGCTAGGAAATAGGATTCCTAGTGGCTGGTCCAGCTTCTTGCAGAGCAAATGCAGCAAGGGGCTGCCTTCAGTGAAGCTGCATGAGTTAGGAAGCTGAGAAAAGGAAAATCTACAGCCCCTTTCATCAGAGAGACCTCAGTCCTTTCTGTGAGCTGGAGATGTTGTGATGTGTGGAGGAGCTCACATAGCCCTGGGTGGGGATGTGGCATTTAGTTCTACAATCTCCCATGGAGCGGTTTTGTCATCTCAATGAGGAATCTCTCTGTACCTCCCTCTCCCTATCAGGGAATGGTGGGCTGTTGAACTTGCTGGAATGATAAAGTAAGGTGTGGAGAGATGTCAAGAGACCCTCTAGAGAATCCAAATTAATATCATGCATGAAAACATAGCTGGCTTTGAAGGCTCCAACTTTATATAAAAAAATTTCTTTGCTACTAAGACAAGTTAGAACAACATGAAAATAGTTAAAACTAGTTCAGGACTTTTTTCCCCCCTAAGGAAGTTTTGGCATTGAGAAGGAATTTTCTCAGAGTGCATCTGGGCATATTTTGATCTCTATGAGGAGGAAAAAAATGTGAAGTAAATGCATTTGCCTTCTGTTGGTTGATGGTTAATCCACAAATCTTCCTCTCACTCTCTGTCCAGGCACACAGGACTTGTGTGACTGCTTGCTCCTGCCAAACTGAACCTACTCTTCTTGAGCATGGGCCCTATTTCTGGAACTTTCTTCCTTTCACCCAAATTTATATGTACCATGTCCAGCCACCCTCACTTTCATTCCTTCAAGGCCTTGGTTGTAAGTGCTTGAAGCTGGTTATGTAGTGAGATCCTTTTCGAGTTTGTAGTGTTGGATATAAATGCTTTACTCATGAGAGAGGCTAAAGTTCTGTGATTTTGGACAAGTCATTGACTATCTCCGAGCCTCTATTTTCCTATCAGGGATCAAGTGGTGCTAGCTTTACCAACCCAAGGATCACGGCAAGATTCAAAACCCATGTGCATTTATGAATGAATGCAAAGGTCTTTGTCAAACTGTAGCATGCTTTATAAAATGTAACATTGCATTTTTAAATGACTTGGCTTAAAGAAGTAAGATTTTCAGGACTCATGTCATGTTGAAGGAAAGATAATTGTTGGTAGATAACCTCCGACCTCCAGATTTGCTCATGTAAGCCCTGCATTTCTCTGTGCCCAAATCTTGCCCTACTCCTTGTTTAGTCCCTCCCTTGTCTTACCCTCTTCTCCTAGAGGAGAAAAAAGGGGGTGCCTGTGGTGACCTAACTTCTTCATACGTTCTTACATAGAGATGAAGCAATGATGAGCTCAAGCAAGTCTTTTTTTTTTTTTTTTTTTTTTTTTTTTTTTTTTTTTTTTTTTTTTTTTTTTTTTTTTAGGTGAGGCAACCCTTGTTGACCTCACAGATTGCAAGGACCTTGTCAGTTTACAATTTCTTATTTTTTATTTTTTATGCCCACAGTACCTAGTCTTTCTAGGTGTTCTCCCATCCAAGTACTAACCAGGCCCAACCCTGCTTTGCTTCCAAGATCAAAAAGGTTAGGGCTTGTTTAGGAAGCACAGCTGTAGACTCAAGCAAGTCTTAAATTAGCCTGTCCAGAGTGAATTAGTGGCCCCTGCTGGAGAAGAATCAGGGTGGAGGGGTATTAAATTGCCTAGAGAGCAGATGCTGGGTGGGACTTCTCAATTGCCCAGATTTGGTACTTAGGGGCCAAAATTGAGGACAAAGAGACACCAGTAACCCACTTTCTGAAAAGAGAAGCCAAAAATGCACCCCTCTCCTGGCCTAGCCTTCCAGAGAGATGGTGGCTGTCTCAGGCCATACTCCTCACTGCCCAGGACTTCATTGCTCTGAGGGAAGAACACAGAGAGGGGAGAGAGCTGTCAGTGTCAGGAGGCTCTGTGTGGTGAGAGCATCCAGGACAGGCACTTCTCTGCCCTCTTTCTTGGGGAGAGGAGAGTGCATGTTCAGGCCACATGGTGCAGGGAAGGCTCAAAAAAAAACACCACGTGTGGAGAGTTTGGGTGCCTGCAGGAAGGGACAGGTGGTGTTTCATTTCCTAGAGATGTGCTCGTAGCTGATCTGTCCTGGGCCATGTGTGTGGGGTACAAGAGTAAGTGTTGTGGAAAACAGTCTGCATTTATATTGTTTGGTGGGCAAAAATGTAAAAGTTTCCTGTGGATAGGAAACTGCACACTAAGCTAGCAGAAAAGACTGCCAGCAGGAGATACTATTGGGTCACTCCCGGTCCTAGGGATAGGGAAATAATGTATAGCTGGAGCTCCCTCTCCCACAGGGAGCTGTGCTTAGAGGGTCTTCACAGCCCCTTCCAAGGGCCCTATGGGAGAGCCAGCACTTGACTTCCTACCACATGGGGGCCAATTTGTTTTTGCCAGGAAAGCAGCCATGGCCCAATGTGAGTGGGATCTGAGAATGCCAATTGAGTGGAGGGGCACTCGACCCTGACCTCACTCTCTTCTACAACCTGCAGAATGAGAGAGAAGAAGGCATTCAGGGCTATACTGGGCTCTCTTCTCCTTCTTCCGCCTTGAGAGTCAGGGTCCCTTCCCAGTCTGCTGCTTGGTAGAAGGATGGAAAAGTTTATAAGTTTTAATGACCAGAAGGATCCCCAAAGTTATGCATTCTGCTTTCCAGTGGGGATGGATAAAGTGTTAACAAAATAAAATAATTTGCAATAATTGTCCCCCTATTGAGCTGTGACACCTCAGTAAACCACTTACACTAAGGAAAGGGGTCAGTGGAAATGAAAGATAAAACACCAGAACATTTGGGTGTTCATTTGGTTGCCTACACGTCTCTGTGTCCTGCTTCTTTTTCTGCTAAACCACTGGGTTTCTGGCCCCAAATAGCTGGCATAATGAGCAGTTCATCAGAAATGAGTTCCAGAATGGAATGTCAGGGTCCCTTATAGTATAGCCTTTTTCCTGATGTGGCTTTGGCAGTATCAGCAAGAGCAACCTGAAAGTTATGATAAGCTCTGAGGTCCCTGGGGTCCTCAGAAATGTCAACAGGCAGATGTCCAGAGGTTCTGCTCAGAAGGCTATTGGCTGAGCCAGATGTGAGGTCAGTGGAAGCCTGCAGTAGATTCCTGCCCAGGGATCAGCTGCCAGGGAGCTCTCCTGGTCTCCTGGTCCTGATCTTAACACTTCTGTCATTTTGTAGTTCTCAGGATTCAAATTGTCCTGGGAGCCCTGCTGCCACGGTCCTCTTAGTCATCAAGCAGCATGAGTGGGCATTACTTCTGGCCCCTTTGCTTATGCTTTGTTCTGGAGTTGCAGTCAAGAAGCGCCACCTTGACAGGTTAGCCTGCAAAGTGTTAGGTGAGTGCAGGCCACAAGGTGGCACCAGAGGACTAGCCTGGTCCGAGATCACTTATTAGCAGAGTTGGAGGCCGCATATGCTTAGGGAGATGGAGTTTCCTTACCACAAAGGCAGGTCGGAAGGGAAGGAGAGAAAAAGCAAGGCAGCATTTTAGAAGGTTGGGAGATCAGTACTAACAGACGCAGAAAGATTGCAAGATATTGTTGAGGTGGGACTTGAATGGAAAGAGTAATAAACATGTATTGAATGTTTACTGTGAGCTTGGCAATGTGCCTAGCACAATATACATCATATGACCTATTTCTTGGAATGAGCTTATAATTATTTCTATTCTACTTGTGAGGAAATAGAAGCTCACGTTAACTCAATTACTTGCCCAAGTTAACACAGCTATTAGATGATGGAGACAAGAATAAAAAGCAGGTGTCTGACTTTAAGCTGAGCTCTTTGTTAAACTTTGTAATTAGTCAAATGTCAGGATAAACCAGGGGTTCTCAAAATGTGGTCCTGAGATACCTACTATTGGCATCCCCTGATGATGTGTTAGAAATTTTAAATTTAAATTCTCAGGCCCCACTGAGATCTACTGAACCATGAACTCTGGTAGGGGTGGGGGTGCTCAGCAATCTGTTTTTTTTTTTTTTTTTTTTTTTTAAAGCCCTCTGAGAGATTAAAGTTTGGGAACCACTGGTACAGACTTGTGTCCACTTTGCTTACATATTAGGCTGTCGCTTTGCCTCTGGGCATTACCTGTTACCATACAGGCATTACTCTGACCCCAGCTGGAGTAGCTTCACTCCTGTTTAGGCCAGCTGGCCCCAAAGGAGAAGTGATTGTAAGACTCACCTCAATTCTACCCCTGACCTGCCAGCATCTCTTTATCCCCTTCAGCTGTGGGGGAAGAACTTCTTTGTGGAACTTGGAACTTTTCTCTTCATTAACATGACAAACAGGCTACCTCTGTCAAGGGCAGCCGTGTGAGACCAGCCTGGAATTTAGAATCTCCTTATAATGTCTTGGTTTTAAGCATTAATGAAAGACATAGGATCTTTATTGCACCATTCATTTCTGGTCTTTCCAATTCAGTAGCTAGAGAGTCTTCTATGTTCTCCCTGCCACTAATTATGGAACTTTACTCTGATTTGCGGTAGTTTAGGTTCTTAATAAAATCATTATTCATCTAAAAATATCATATAATATGTAAGACTGGAGGAAAAGACTTCAAATTATTAATATTTGTATTTTTAACTAGGAATTTCTGAGTGATTTTATCTTGTTTCTTTGTGCCTTTAATTTTTTTTTTAACTTTGAAGTGTGTATAACATTTTCAGTAAGAAAAATATTACATGCTGTTTTATAAACAAGTCTTTTAATCTGAGAAATGAACTCAATGGAATGAAAGTTATGAGCTTGAAATTCCTGATGGAAATGATTTGACTAGGGAAGAGCTGTTTGAAGTTTTCATATAGCCATTGAAAGAAAAAAATCTTATTCATTTTCACTTTATTTGTTTGAAATTTGTGATCATATCCATAGGAAACAGGAACCTTTTTTACTGAGGCTACAGAAGGATATTAAGGACAAGACAATGTTTAGGAGCTCAGATTGTTGCCATGGAGTTTGAACTACATTCCATGTTCTCATTTACATGCCAGCATTTAATATGCCTATACATTTTCTTATATATTCATTAGTCAGATTACAGATGATAACCCTTTGCATTAGCACCTATCTCTCTCCTTGAAGTCAGATTGTAAGACATATCAGTATACCAATTAAATTCAAATTGTTTGTGAATGTTTATCCAGGCAAATATGTAAATCCTCTCTCCGGGCTGCATTCCAGACACCTGTGGGTTGGATGTCTGATGTTACAGAACTAAAGCAGTAAGATCTACTGAAGGGACCACTTCTCAGAAAATGGGCTCAGGGCACTTCAAAAACTGTTTAGAAGCCAGCAGCCTTGGGAAGATTCTTAAGGGCAGACTCCTAATTATCAAAGGATCTGCCCTCTGATGTTGAGAAACCAATGCCTGGGTGCTGATCAAAGGCCACCTTGTTTCCAGACTCCATCAGATCTTGGGGAAACCTCTGAGAATGGGGGGCTACAGCAGCAGTGGTTGCAGCACTTGATAGCAGATCCCCACAGACTGAGCCACTGATGACCCTCTAGTCCCCACTAGAAGGGCAAGTGGCTCCTCAGAGTCTAGGACTACTGAGCAGGAATTCTGAGCCCTCATTTTGTTAAATTATTCTATTTTTCTAAGAATTCAAGCATTTTTTTTCTTTTTAGCAATACTACTAAGAACTGCAGTAACCAAGATATGAGTAGGAAACATAAAAAATAATGCTGAGAAAATCTTATAGACTACATCTAAGAACCTTGAGATGGTGGCTCAAACTTGCTTATTTTGTAAGCAGCAGGGTTCTCTTTTTGATGGGAATCTAAGGCAGAAATCCAATACATCAATGGGATGAAAGTGGTATGGTCAGGTTCAAGCTGTAGTAACGGGGTCTCTGAGCCTGGCCTGTTCAGTCCATTCTTTCTTTCTCTCTCTCAAGGAATTTGTGTTCCTCCCTACAACACCTAGGACTGGTTTTCAACTGTGGCTGCACATTAAAATCACGTGAGCAGCTTAAAAAAACCCAGACACTGTAATCACACCCCAGCAACTGTACTTCTAAATTGATATTGTGGCCACCATTTTTACTTTCCATCTTATTTCTCAAAGTGTTCAAAACCCACGAGGAAGTTGAGTACTATTTATTGACGATACCTCTCAGTGAACCCTACCACAGACACTGTGGCATTTGGCAACATTTATATGTAGTTCTAAATAAGGATTTTGCTTAGCGTCTACCAAACAAAAACATAAGGCTCAAAACTTCTCTTCTTACATGGAGGACTCAACAACTGGCCCTGTGCTGCCATCCTCAAGTGCAAGGCACGGGGCAGGGGTGGAGGAATAATAAAAAACATTACATTTCTGGTGCACTCACTCACCCAATAACAGCTGCTAAAGAGTTGAACCATTCTGTGAACACATGTTTATGCATTGTGCCTGGGGCATAGTAGACTCTACAGATGAGTGCAAGGGTTGATGAGTGAATAATTAAATTGGTGCGTGATTAAGAGAAATCCAGGAAAAAATGAGAGAAAGATGGGGGTAAAGATGAAAAGAGAGCTGGAAGGGGAGGTAAAATTCAGACACATTGGGAGGTGGCTGTAACTAAATTCTCATAGGAAGTTCTATGAAGTACAAATGGCTTGATTACCTTGCACCATTATGTCTTTCAAGATTCTTAGGGCCAGTAAGTTTGCTCCCAGCAAGCTAACCAATGCAAGATAGATTGAGAAATTGACACAGGTCGTTTTTGTGCAGTGAGAACAAGATGATATTTTATAAAATTGTCTCAGTAGAGCTATGAAAATGTCAACATAGATGCAGAAGCCTCCTCGCATTCACTCATGGCCTGGCGATACAGCCTAGAGAGATATAGCCTAGGAATTCTGTGCTCTGTGTTTAATTGACCCATTTGAGAAATTTTTGAGGTAGGCAGAATGGGTATTGTCATCTCCATTTTATAAATTAGTAAAGTGAGGTACATGAAAGTTAAAAAAATATTATCACAGGATTCCATGGCTAGTAAGCTGAGGTCACTGGAAATCATATGTCATGATCAGAGATGACTTCTGATGTCATCTCTGGGACTCCGTGAAGCTTAAGTATTTGAATAAGATTTCTAAACCCGTCATCATTGTTTTTTCACAAACTCTGTGTCTAGCAGCAGGTTGGTCAGGCATTCAAAGTTCTCAGTCTCATAACATCTATTCCAGAAACCAGCATCACTCTTACCTGTGTCAGCAGGCCTGGCACATCTGGAGAGTGCCAGAGTAAGGGAGGGCTCTGCATCCTCAGAAGCAGCACTGGCTACGTGGGGGATGAACCATCTCCTCAGATAGGATTTGGAGCATCTCATCCTGAAAGTGACACTGTGAAGCATTTTATTAATAGTACAGCTTCCCCCCAGTATCAGAAAGTAAAGTGTTTCTATGAAACCTCTAATGAGCTGGAATGGCATAAAGCAAAGAAACAATCACCATTAATTTATATGGAAAATTTTTGGAATATTCCCAAATCCAAAAAAAAAAAAAAAAACCTACCAAATCATACCAAATGCAATTAATTAGGTCCAGTTTTGCACTATGCCTCACAACCTTATGAGCTCTCTTAAGCTTTTCTGATATCTTAGGACAGGGGTCTCCAATCCCTGGGTTGCAGACTGGCTTCAGTCTGTGGCCTGTTAGGAACCGGGCTGCACAGCAGGTGGTAAGTGGTGTTAGAGTGAGTGAAAGTTCATCTGTATTTGCAGCTGCTCCCCAGAGCCAGCATTTTCACCTCAGCTCTACCACAGGTCATCAGGTATTAGATTCTTATAGGAGCACCGATCCCTGGATCCCTGGTGCCAAAAAGGTTAGGGACCACTGTGTGTAGGACATATCTTGCTAACGAATGCACAAAGTAAATTGAGATAAAGCATAAATGCTCACAGATACAGCTCAAATGTATGCGCCTGATAGTGAGATGCTGAGTGTAGTTGCTCAAGAAAGAGCTTGGTGGAGCCACCATTGCTGGGATGGCTGGCTGCAAAAACAAATGCTGAACACTGTTTTTGCTTTTTGTCTTTTTTTATAAAAGCAAAAGTCTGTTTCAGATTTATTTATTTATTTATTTTTTGCTTATAAACAACAATTTATTTCTCATAGTTCTGGAGATTTCTTTCAGTTAGCGAAAACAGGTACTAGTGTAACTTGTGAAAGTGAGGTGGTGTACTGCGAACTTTTGAACAAGGGGATGTTTGTTTTGTCTGGAAAGTACTGGTGGGCTCAGAGCTGATGACTCATGGTACAACTTCAAGCTATTAACTAATATGGTCATTATTTTTATGGGAAGGTCTTGAGCTCTTGGATTTCTGGCTGTGAATGAAAGTTATTTTAAGAAAAATAAAAGTTTTCTTTGTACAGAAGAATAAAAAAAATAGGTATTGTGGAGAAAACCTCTTTCTGGTAGAGTTCTTGGGATATGAGTGTGTGTATGTATACTTACCAGGTCATGTTCAAAGTTAATCTCTGATGTTTGGGAAAGTTAGTGGGGAAGGTAGGTGACTCCTTCAAATTTCGTCAAAAGAAATACTCACAGAGACACAATTGAACTAGTTAATCATTTGGTATTTTTGTTCAGGAAAAAAATGTCTGAATGACCTGGTTAAATTCTGTGTTACAGAAGAGGAAGTGCCTCTGGGAAGGTTCTGGAGATGGAGCCACAAACATCTAAGTGGGGGGATTATAGCTTTGGTCACCTGCAGCTTTTGTATCATTCTCTTACTCTAGACTGACACTGTCCCAGTGAGGCAGATGGGCTTGATGTCTGTCCCCTAGGCTCTTAGAATGGCCCTGTGTGGATATTAGTGATTTTTGGCGGCCTTGTTCCATTCCTCCCCTCATAGCACGTTGGTTTCCTTCTGAAGTATTACCCCTCTGTCTTATGGAACAATAAGGGTAGGTGCTGGACCTCCCACCACAGACCCCTCTGAATGGACTCTAGGGACTCTCTTGGAGCCCTACAGCCAGGGAGCAGCATATGACATTAACTCAGTTGACTGGATTTTCTCTCACCAAACCCTGAATCTGAAATAGAATGATCAAAGTAGGAGGAATGGTTAGCATTCATGAATCCAGCAGCAGTGTCTGGTCGGGGACCAGGAGTTGAGTGAATCTTGTCTTTTCCTTTCTGGAGCTATCCCATTTCTGAGGGTTACAAACCCCTCAATCCTGTGAGCACCTCTAGAGCCTTGAATGTAACCACTTTCAGAGCTTTTTACCTTCCCAGGAAGCATAAGAAATGTCCAAGGAGAACTGAATTCTGCATCTCTCTCATCTTTAAGTTTAGAGAATGAGGCAGCCCTCTTGGTAGGAAGCTGAGAACCTGCAGATGGTGAGTGAAGCTCATAAATATTGATGTAGATAGGAAAATCATACAGAAAGAGGAGACTCTTCAGGCAGAATATTTATCACAATGGAGAAGAGCATCACAGGTCTTGGTTCTGTTGTGGAGTGGCGAGGACAGATCCTGGGGTCTGAGTGAGCCAGGGGAAGAACTTTAAGGGTGGGACAGAATTATAGCTAAGTTCATAAAGGACTTAATGTGTGCCAGACATTCTTTCTTCTAAACGCTTTTACATACATAACTCATTTAATTTTCATAAAACTCTATAAGTTATCTACTCAAGATGGGACCAATTTGACATTTTTGAGAAAGAAAAATGTATGTACTACCTTAAACTCAGGCAGAGAACTGAGGTATAATAGAATCTAGCCCCAAATGGCATGGCCTGTGACAATCCATAGTCTTCCATTTGATTCTGTGAATTCCTGGAAACATATTTTCTCAGGGTCCCTTCTGCCTTCTACTTCTGTTTTCATAAACTTCCCTATTTCACCTGGTATTCACCTCTAATGTTTCCCCTAATAAATACACCATGAGCTTACTTGAAGAATCCTGGGGACAGCATTATATTTTAGGAGATGCTTCTGCTATCACTTAAGTTCCCTTTCTTTTAATTCAGATCCATCTACTTCTTATCTCCCTTCTCTCTAGAGTCAACAGATTCTTTTTCTCTTCTCATCCATAGTATAACGGTTTACTGAAAACTTCTTCTGTGCCAGGTACCAGTCTTCATTCTTTGCATATATTATTATACTTAGTCTCCACACAACTTCATAAAGGATTCAGTTTCATTAACCTCATTTTGCAGGTGAGAAAACTGAGGCACAGAACAGCTTGGTAACTTGTCTGCGGCTACACAGCTCATAAATGACAGAGTTGGGATTAAAATTCAGGCAGTCAGATTTCAGAGTCCACAATCTTGGCCTTGACTTTTAAAGTATCTCTTCTAGACAAAAACTGGAATCTCCAGAGGAGGGACTTTGGTGAATGTAAATCTCTTTATCTCTACCATATGTATGCATATTTCTAAATTTTGCATTGGACAGTCAATGTTGGGAGTATTCCAGTTTGGACATACAGTACGTATAGAGTATCGATTTTATTTTATGCATCATTTAAACCAAGACACAAGGTCTTAGTGATAGTACAGCATGAATCAAGTCTTGGTTGTATTGCTTCTAAATTTCTTTAACAAATTTCAAAGGTCTAGGTAATTTCTCCTGCCTTCAATCTCAGTAATAAAATATTGGCTTAATCCACTTGTATATATCTTTCTTTCTTAGGTTCCAGAAAAAGCTAGCTTGTTATTTTCTAAGAAAATGTAAAATTACAGTTATTCCTTTGGTATTTGTTTTAATAAGCTCTCATTGACACCCCACTGCTGTTATTTTCTAAGAAAAATGTAAAATTGCAATTATTCCTTCAGCATTTGTTTTGCTAATATCACATTGACACCCCACTGCTCTATTTTCTCCTTTTTCTAAAAGCACAATAAGCATTCTACTTCAATGCAGAATCATTGTATATTTTGGAAGATTTTTTTCCTTTTTATTATGAAAATGCTTAAACATATAAAAAGTAAAAAGAATGAAATAGCGACCTCCCATGAAACCATTATCTAACTTCAACAATTGTCAACATTTTACTATTCAGGTTTGAAGACATTTTCAACTCATGAGCGAAGACAATGGGAATAGCTCTTACCGCAATGGGACGTGTGGGCAGTAACAATCCACCAAAATTGCCTTCTGGCTGTGAGAGATGGAGGCCACCATTCCTGCAAGATGCAACTCAGTTTCAGAGATATTAAAATTTGAAAAAACGTGTCTTAGAATGGATGACACTCATGGAGTAGCAGTGAGGCTTTGCTGCTTTTTATTTATGAATCAGTATATAAGGGGTCAGGATTTTGCTTACTTTGTGCTTTGTAAGTTTTTCTGATTTTATTTTATTTTTTTATTTTATATATTTTCTCCCTTCAGCCTCTCCCAACCACTAATATACAATCAAGGCAGAATCTTTGCATGTTTCCTGAAGAACAACCTTTTCCTCATCCAGTCTTTGGACTGTCAGGGTGAGGCAAGCCTTCAGCAATCCACTGATCCCTTTTGTGGGGTCTGATTGGAGAGAGTCCAGTGCCTGCTTCTTCTTCTTCCAGGAGATCGGGTTACTCCCATATGGCTGATGATGTTTGTGTAGCTCAAGTATGGCCTGCTCTGCGCTTTTGAGCTCTCTCCAGGAATGTGTGTTTCTGTGAACCAAAGGGATGTTCACTGCAGATTTAATAACTGAACCATGTGCTGAATCCCCAGTTCCTTCTCTTGCCCTGATGGCCCTGCCACTTGGACTCAAACACTTGCCTTTCTTCTTACTTACTCCTTGTCCTAGGTCACTATTCTCCTTTTTACCACAGTGTGTCCCTGAATTGATAGCATGGTAGCAGATCCCCTAGTCCTGGAAACAGGACCCCAAATTTGTGAATTCTCATGTCAGCATCAAATATTTGTACTGTGCTTGCAAGGCTGGGCATTCTGGGCTGAGTGTCAGAAGCCTGGAGAAGACAGCTTGGCCAAGAGATGCCGTCTCCTGGCTCTGACCCAGTGGTGCTGCTGTGTGTAAGACCCTGACAAAAGGCAGTCTGGGCATAAACCTCATGAAGTCAGGAGCGTTCATCCACAATGTTAGAGGAAAATATGACATGGTGGAGTTGGAAGGACCCTGACAGACGTCTGATCTTAGTTTTGCCAATTACTAGCTGTCAAAGCCGCTGTGATGCCACACACATATCCAGTGGGCTTCACTGTTCTGGTGCACTCTGGCCAAGCCCCACTGCTAGCCTCCACTTCCCTTTATCTGCAGGCTTTCTCTAAACAGCTGTAGAAGAACATTGCCCACACCCTGTCCCAGCAGCCTTCAGCCAAGGACTCCGGGAAGTAGGCACGTAAATATTCCAGCTTCCTTTCTATGTGGATGGTATAATTGCAAGGCCTGTGTTCTACTATTTTCACAATTTCCACAGGGAAATAACCTCCTGGCACCCATGACGGTAGCTGGGTTGATAACACATGCTTCACTGGCTGCCTTCTCTTTTATGGCTCGCTTTTCTACTTCTCTGTATTTCTCACATCTCTTAAATAAACTACTTACACTTGAATCTTTGTTTCAGGGTCTATTTCTGGAGGAATCAAAATTAAAAAAATAGACAAGAGGATCATTTAATTTCCTCAGGTCACAGGTTTCTCACCTGTTAGGTAATAGCACAGTTTGCAAGTCTATGTGCTGTTAGAGTTTTCCGTGCATTTTTACATGTGCCATCTTATTTGGAACTCAGGACAGACTTGTGAGTAGGCAAATTCTTGTTATCCCATTTTGCAGACAAGAAATGAGAGGACTTGAGAGGTTTTGTGAGTTGTTCAAGACTCTTCCACTGTAAATGGCTATGCTGTGATAGGAATGCAGGCCTTTGAACTCTGGGATAACTCATTTTCCTTTCTCAGAGTTCAAAAAGAACAGTTCAGTGTCAGAGACAGAGTCCATCATCTGGGCTTTGTCCTTTGGGGCTTTGGTCAGCATTGGCCAGAAGAGGTACCCCTGGGGGTCTCTGATAGCCTAGATGAGCTCAAAATCTCCTCCATAGATCTCCCAAGGGTGCTGAGCTCCCAGGGCCACTGAGCCTTAGAAGACTTTCACATCTCATGATCCCACCTTCTGACAGTCCTTTCTAACTGGCTTTGGGCTGTCAGCTGCAGTGTCATGGCCGAACCCATATAGTTAAGGTTGCCTTAACTACAGGCTGCAGGCTGGGTTGTCTATACTGACTCCACCTCTCCACTTGGATGAATCTTTCTGGCAACATTAAGTGGTTCTTGGTACTGACTCTCAGCAAGGCCTTTGTTGTATGACCTCCTGGGAGGTAAGTCACTAAGTCCTGAAGGAAGGTGCAAAATGCCCATTGGAGGGCATTTTCCCCAGTAAGACAATAGCTTTATTACTTGCCCATCCTGGGGAAGATGTCTTTAGATGATGCTCACCCTACAGCTCTAATCTGGCTCCACATCCCACCCAGTAAAACCAGTGGGCCTCTGAACTTTGTCAGCAACTCTTTTGGACCTGTTAACATCTCTCTTTGGTTTATTCTTGGAAAGCTCTGTCACCCCAGCAATTTTCTCTATTATCGCCATTTCCCATTCTCAGTCTCATGCTCTCCCTCAATTTTTGGAAGGTGACAAAATCTAGTTAATGCTACTTTGATTTGGCACTCCTTAGGATAGGCTTACAGTCACCCCCACCTCCATATGTTTCTGGCTATTTCAGATAACTGCTTCCCCAGGCCAGCTCTAGCTGCTAGGGCCTAGTTAGGTATTGAAGTTTTGGCTAGCACCTGGCTGGGCCCTGTCATGACCACTCATAATGAGTATTTGAAAAGATGCCATTTATCACTTAGATGGCCTTCATATCTCTGGACAGAAGCAGCAAACACTATGTTGAGCCTTTGCAAACTCAAAGCCATCTGGGCTAGCTTTTTCCTATTTCACAGGGTATTTTTACTTTTAGAGATTATCTTTGGTTATCAGCCTTGGTCATCATGGTCAGAGTGAGAGATAGGCAGTGATGCTCTGATTGAAGGAGGTTGAAAAATCTCAGCCCCCACCCAGCAATATCTGTACCTATTAGCTGCAGCAGTGCCCAAAACTCCCATCATCACTGTGAGATTTGTCCTGAGTTAGCAGAACTCTTGTCAAGATCATCACAGTGCTATCAGGGGTGGGTAGGAAATACTGGAGTGACTTTCAATCGTAATTACCCTAGCACAGGTGCAGAAAATTACAACTCTCAGAGTGGCTGGTGCTTCTTAGGAAGTCTAATGATCAAGTTTGAATAGGTCAGTTGCTTAGAGAGAGCCTAAGGGGGTGGGACACAGGTAAGGACAAGTAAGTGTTGAAGGGAAGAAAGGAATCAGTGACATCAGAGTGTAGGGTGGTGCTCATGTAAGCAACACAGAAGAGTTGCCTTGTTTAGCCAAGGGGAAGAATGACAGCTCTGGGCATTAGAGGGTAAGGAACAAAAAGGCAGTAAGGGCAACCAAAGGTGATTCTTCACAGTTTTGCCTCAGATCAATCTTTACTTTGATTTGCCTTGTACAAACTTTATAGCAGTCTTTCCCACCCATTTGTGAGTTCTGTCAGTTTTTTATTCTATTTCTTTTCAGGGCAGTGTGGAATGGTGAAGAGAGCAAAATCAGAAAGGAGAAGAAGTTAAAAGATAATACTTGAGTGTCCACCCGCTCATCTCTAGAAAGAAATACAGAATTATCCTGAGTATCCAATAAGATTATATGTCTAAAGTGATTTGTAAACTGTGGAACACTTAGGCAAATGTCCAGTTGAATTATCTTGGACAACACCTCCCTTCACACTGTAAATCACTCTTACATTTTGAAAATTAGTTAAAGATTTTACAATATCCTTTAGAGGTAGCCAGAAGCTTCTTTGGGTTTTGCAAAATCTGATTGAGAACTTATTTCACCAGGCCTGCAGGTAGCAGTTATTTTTCCTTCTGGACTCACCTGGAAGGAGCTGTTCAAGGTGTCATCTCTGGGGAGGTTCCAAGGAGAGGATGATGCGCATGAGGAGGCAGATGGGGCTGCAGCATGAAAAACCCGTGCTGCCTGAGACTTTTCATCTGGTGTTTTCTCAGCCTACAACGGAAGGCTTTCCCCAGTGTGGGGGGTATGCAACAGCAAATGTCAAACCCATTATCAGGCTAAGGAAGGCACAGTTTTAACTGAACTTTTCCTCCAAACTTCTGCCCTCCACAGCCATTAACAGATCTGCCTGTATCATTATGGCCTTTTTTCAAGGCCCAGACTGAAAAAAGGCAACTATTTCCAAGAAATGTTTGAACAGGAATAGGTCTGAATTTTTGAGGTATTTATGTTTTTGTGTTTCAGTATCTTCTGGCTGCCAGCATTTCTTGCTTGCAGGATAAAGACGCTATCTGTCACAACAGGTCTTCATGCAGGTAAAAAAGAAAAATACAAGCAAAAAAGTAGAGGGAGAATGTTGACACTCTGAAGGGTGTGTCTTGCTTTCCTTGTAACTCTATGAAGATATATTGACTCTCTTCCATCTTAGATACTGCCTCTTCCTCACCCCGTCAAACCCTCTTTTAATCCTGAATTTTATTTCTCCCTCACTTTGGCTGATCTTCTTAAAAAATGTAACATATATTCACTGTCTGCATTTTTGCATCCCATAACTTACCCACTTTGCCCACCTGCCTTGATTGAATCATTGGCTTTGACTGGTTCATTGGCCTTGACATTGTAATATTACAAGTGGCCTCTTGGTTATAATCCATTTAATCCCTCCAGCCCCACTCTTCTAGTTATTTCAGGCCTCCATCATCTCTCGGGTAAATTATATCAACAGCTTCCTAACTGGTCTTCTATTTCCTATCTTGCTCCTTGCCAATCCATTCTCTTCGCTGCCACCAAAGGAATCCTTAAAAGCACTTTATGGACCTCAGGATGTTCCAAATCTCCTCACCTGGTTTACAAAGCCTTTGAACGTAGCGACTGCCTACACTGTTGCCTCTTACCTGCCGGTCCCTTCTCACATCTGCTCTCCAGCCATTTTGACTGCTTTGTAATTCCTCTATTTATGCTGCTTCTTTTCTCAGGATCTTTGCAGGGCTGCTTTTTCTCTCAGAAATGCTCTCTCCCTTTGCTAGGCTGATCTTTGCCCATCTCTCCAGTGTTAGCATAGACTTCCATGGCTTCTGGAAGCCTCTTGACCCCCAGGAGTCTAGATCTTGGGTTCTCCCATGCATGCCCCTAGCCCTGTCTATTTGCCTCATTCTTTCATACTATGTTTGCCTGTTTTCTCCCCTTCTCACTTTCTATAGAATGGGCACCTCGAAGGCGTCAGAGGCAGACTCTGACATTAGAGTTCATAGGGAAATGGTGTTTTAAAGAACATGCTCCCTGGAGAAACTGGCAAGAAGCAGGGGGAACAGGACAATAAGAGGGAGAGAGCCAAACAAAGGTCTGTCTTCAGGGAATGTCACAGGGATGGTGGCTCCTGCCTGGTCCTATAGGAGCTCTGAAGTGTGGGTGATGCCTGGTGTTGCCCCACAAAAAGCCAGGGAGCTGGGCAGTGGCATCCTCACAGGTTGAGAGCCACCATGGGGGAAGTCAATTCCCAGAATTCCAGCTTTCCTGTGAGTGGTTAAAGAAGACAAATTAGGTGATGCAAACATTTTATTTAACACTTCATGAAGCAGGCAGTCTCCATTACCGAGGGTCCAGAGAACTACCAAATGGAGTAGAAGGCAGGATGCTTTTATAGAACCATGAATAAGGAATAAGAAAGGTAAAGATAGAGAAAAATAAAAAATGAAGATAGAGGAAAAAGTAATAAGAAACAAGGAAGAGAAACTTGACACCAATTGAAGATTAATAAGGAACAAGGAAATAAGCATAGAGCCCAGTGGTGGCTTGGTGATGTGAATCAGCTGACAAAATATACTGTGTTTCTGGCCAAGTGGAGTGTTTACAGCAGAATAAAAGTTATCCAAATTTCGGTTTGCTGACATGGCGGTCCGGGAGAGTGGCTCCATCTTGGGCCCAGAGATTTATTTCAGCAGCATGGATAAGATCTCACTGGCCAGAGGGCTGTTTTTGTTGTCAAATATTAGAAACAAAGGTATGGCGAAGGAAAGCAGAACACAAAAATGGCAAAAAAGTGGTGGCAGAGGGTCTGGATGGAGCACTGACATTGCCACCACTGTCATATTTATCATCTGGCATTGTCTTAATGCTCATATTGTTCCAATGTTCACAATGTCCCAATGCCTGGCACATAGAAAGTGTGTAGTTATTTGGTTTTTAAATAAATGAGTATTTTTCATCCCTTATCTCACTGGCTATTTGTGCTATTTTGCACTGTTCAAGTCTCTGTCCTTGAAAATATCTCTTCCATTGGCTTTTGGGGTTCCACTCTCAGTCCTGCTTCTCCTCCTTTTTTGTCTTAACCACTGGTACCCCGCCCACCCCCCGCCCCCGAGGGTTATGTCCTCAGTCTTCCTCTTGGTTCATTCTCTGAGTACTCTTGTGGCAAGCTGACCCTACCTAGCCATTTCCTGCTCAAACAAGTTCATGTCTAACTGCCGCTCCCCTTCCCCCTCCAACAACTCTCCAGCAGCCATCAGTTTTCTCAAAGCCTGCCAACCAATAAATAATTTTCCTTATATCTGTAGTTATGCAGAAATAACAAGACTGTATAAAACTGCCCATTATGTTACAATCGGAGCTCAGCCTTTGGATAAGAATCTGCTGAGCCGGTGCCGGCATCGATAAATGAGGCTTTCTGCTTATAGCCTCGGTGTCTCATCTCTCTGTTTGAGAATCCTGCAACACTCTCACCTGTAATTATGGTTTTAAGTCCAGATATTCCTCAATTTACAATGAAATTATTTTCTGATAAATGGATTTTAAGTTAAAAATACCATAAGTCAAAAATGCATTTAATACATCTAATTCACCGAATATCATAGCTTAGCCTATCCTATCCTATCTTAAATGTGCTCAGAACACTCACAGTAGCCTACAGTTGGACAATTATCTTGAATGTCATCTCATGAGTAAGTGCCTTTTTCTTCTCATCAGAGGCAGGACACAGAGATGGATGTTTTGTAGACACAATGTGATGGGAAAACTCAAAACGCCGTATCCAAAAAAACGCTGATAACACAGTCAGCTGTAGAGTATTGGCTGTTTACCCTCGTGACTTCATGTCTGACTGGGAGCTGAGGCTCCTGGCTGCTGCCCAGCATCACTAGAGTATCATATCGCTCATCACCAGTCCTGGGAAAAAAACCAAAGTTTAAAATTCGAAGTACGATTTCTACTGAATGCCTATCACTTTTGTACCACCATAAAGTCGAAAAATCATAATTTGAACCATTGTCAATCATGGACCATCTGCTATATGCTAATGATGTCACAGTTCATATTTCTTTCATTCACTTATTCATTTATTTACAAATATTTCTGAGAATATATTGCTTATTATGTGTTAACCATTATTCTAGGTTCTTGAGCTACAGTGTTGAATAAATCAAACTATAATTTTTGCCTTTAGAGAGCTTGCATTCTGGTAGCAGGGTGTGAATAAGGGCAGAAAATATGCAATAAACATAATAAAATAAGAAAATTACATAACACATTAAAGGAAAGAAGAAAAAGCAAACCAGGGTGAGCAGGATGAAAATGCTAAGGACACTGGGCAATGGGATGTTATAATTAAATAAGAGGATCAAGGTAGCCCTCATTGAGAAGATGACATTTGAGCATAGTTCTGAAGGAGTTTAGGGAGGAAGCCATGCAGCCGTCTATGGGAAGAACATCCAGGCAAAAGAAACTACCAGTGCAAAAGCCATGAAGTGCATTCAAGGAATAGTGAGGTTAGAACAGAGTGATCTCAGGGAAGAAAAGTAGGCAATGGATCAAATGGAAATGGGGCATGGGAACATCATGTAGGACCCAGTGGGCTATGGTAAGGACTTTGGACTTTGCTCTTAGTGACCACATAGCATCACAGGGTTTTGAGTGGAGCAGTGACTTATTTGGCTTATAGCTCATGTAGCCCTCTCACGCCTTCAGACTAATATACTCAATTGCTTTTTGGATGTCTCATGAGCATCTAGGGTTAAATGCAATTGGTCCTCACTATTTGCAGATCACATATTTGTGAATTCACCTACTAGCTGAAATGTATTTGTAATTCCCAAATTAATACTTGCAATACTTTCATGGTCATTTGCGAACATGCACAATGCACAACGCAGTAAAAAATATTGATAGTATGTTTACCAGCTGAGGTGGAATACTCTGCCTTCTTATTTCAGCGCTCACACTGTAAACAAGTGTGTTTTGTGGTATACTTAGTGACACAATTTTTTCATTTTTGTGTTTTTTTTTTCTTGGTGGTTTCAGTGTTTAAAATGATCCCTTAGTGTAGTACTGAAGCACAGTCTAGTGTTCCAAGTACAAGAAGACTGTGATGTACTTTATGGAGAAAACACAAGTGTTAGATAAGCTTCATTCAGGCATGAGTTATAGTGTTGTTGGCCATGGGTATAATGTTAATAAGTGAACAATATATATTAAATAAGGTGTCTTTAAACATAAACACATATAAAACAAGGTTATGTATTGATCAGTTGATGTAAATGTGACCACAGGCTTGCAGAAACCTAACTCTGAATTTCCCCTAGGAGCTATGGTTCAGGAGTTATTAATTCAGTGTTTTCAGTGTCTATAGAACACACTACCATGAATATCAAGAATTGACTTTATGTAAAACAGTAAGCTTATCATTCACCCACTTTTCCCAGCTGGATAAAATTCCTACCTCCGTATTCCTCAGATCATATTAATTTTAAGCTCTTTCTTAAACATTCTCTTCTGTTTCCACTTTCACAGCCTTAGATTCTCATTTTGCTGGACTGATACAGTAACCTGATCTCCCTGCTCCTGGGCTGCCCCTCTCTATCTCTATTCCATGCATCTTCCAGAGAAATCTTTCTAAAATACAGCTCAGCTCACATTATTTCTCTGCACACAGCCCTCAGAGGCTCCCTTTTGCCAGCAGCAGTGACTTGACATTCATTGTTAAATGCCTACTGAATATTTACCTTCCAACTTTCTCAGGTGGCAGTATGCTCAGCTCATCTCAGACCCCCTTGCAGCACATGGCCCAATACTGCTCAATGAGTTATATGCACAAGCCATTGGGTAGAGCTGATGGAAAATCCTTTAGAGGGGACAGGTTTGACTAGCATAAAAATTTTGCCTTTTGATCTTCTCTCTTCTTGCTGGGACATGATTTTGATGCAGCACAATGATGTTTCAGTTTCTTATTGCTATGTAACAAATCATCTCCAAAACTTAGTGGCTTAAACAATACCATTTGTTTGCTTACTGGATTGAGATAAACTGGGTGGTTCTGGATTGGGCTAAGCTGGGTGGTTCTTTTGCAGATCTTTCCTTGGGGTCATCTATGGTAAGAAATTGACTGGGGACAGGCTGGTTCTGGATGACTTATATCACATGTCTGGTGCATCATTGGAAATATTGAGAAGGCTGGATTGGCTAGGTTCTTTCTTCATCTGGCCTTTTTCTCCATCTGGTCTCTTTCTCCATCTGGTTTCTTATTCTTCAGGAGGGTAGGGCAACCTTAATTGTTGCTTTCAGGGCAAGAGGGTGAAAGCAGATGCTGCAAGGCATCTTGAGGGTAAGACTCAGAAGTCACACAGAGAAACTTCTGCCATATTTCATTGGTCAAAGCAAGTCACATGGCTAGTTCAGATTAAAGAGCATATGTCCTGAGCTACCTTCACACCACTGGACTGTATTGGGTTCCACATACTACAGCTCTTTCGTATTTCCAGTGTGCTCTCTGCATTTTTAAGGTATCCTCTTTAGTCTAACCCTCCCTGTGGGCTAAGCAGCCATCACTTTTCTCTTTGTTCTAAAGTCATAATCCCAATGTCCTAGGGCAAAACCTTTAGTCTCTGAGTCTCTGTTGATCGGGCAATACTCTTGCACATAGTTTCCTAGGGCCCTTTCCTGGAAGCTCAATGAAGGTATGTAAACAGGTGTCCACTCTGACAGCTCAGATGATACACAGGTGAAAATGTAAGAGAGCATGCAATTACTACCAAGTCTGAAGCTCTCTTGTGTCTGTTAACATCAAGCAAATATGGGGTCTGCATTCCCAGGTTTGTGCTTCTTTCTTCTGTTTTAATGTCTATCTGCTACCTCTGCCTTCCTCTCTCCTGCTTCAGTTCTAGATTATCAGCCTAATGAAGTGACTTTAGAACTAATTGTCTTCTCCTTCTACTTTTGAGTACCATTTCTACATGTTAATGCTTCTCTCAGGAGGAGCAAGGTGACAAATTCTCAACACTTGGTCCTTATTATGTACCTCTGGTCACTGCTATGCCAACTCAGTTTAGCAGGAGCTAGACCAATGATTGCTGCATGTTGTGCAAGACTGTCAGTTGCTGTCAGTTATGGGCAGTGCACTTCAGGCTATGATGACATTCCAGGAAGGAGGCCAGAAAGAAATTTTTTCCTTTCGTTTGAAAATCACAAGATCCAGGTTATCATCAGTAGCAAAACTGACTTTGCCTTTCTGGTAGAAAGTCCATATTCCCACCTTCTCATAAAAACAATATAAGGATCTATGTATCAGTAAGGGAGAGTGAATCATGGCCAGTGGGCTATTTGGAGCAGAGCAAAGAGACCTGCATTGAGTATCAAGAAATGAAGGCCCTGGAGTCACTCCTGACATTACTTGTGTAATTTTAGCTATTGTCTTAGTTCAGGTTTCTATAACAAAATATTATAGACTGTGTGGTTTGTAAAGAACAAAAATTTTTTTCTCATAGTTCTGGAGGTTGGACATCTAAGATGAGAGTGCTAGCACTGCTGGGCTCTGTAGAGGCCCTCTTCCAGGGTGTAGAACTTCCCATTGTATCCTCACATAGAAGAAGGGACTCGGAAGTTCTCTTTGGTAAGAGTACTACTTCCATTCATGATGGCTCTGCCCTCGTGACCTAACCACCCTCTAATATCATCACCTTGAAGGTAGGATTTCAACATATGAGTTTGGAAGGATGGAGCACAAATATTCACTCTGTAGCAGTAAACTTATATTTGGACCATATGATTCCCATCTATAAAATAAAAAGGATTGACAGATAATTTCTAAATACTCTCAGCTGAGAATACTTGCAGAAATGTCATAGATTTAATGTTTCAGGACTTCAACAAATCACATGGAGAGATTTTTATATACATTTAAACTAGATGCCAACATGTGGATCATGGTTACCACAATTCAGTGGTTTAGGAATAAATGGGATGCCATAAAAGTATGCAAATTGTATATGATATCTATTAAAAACTAGTTACTTCATGATATACTAGAGTGCTCTATCCTATTTTAAAATGTTCTTTATAGCATGGATGAAGCTATAGAAAAAATACATTCACTGTATAGATGTTTGATGACTGAGAGAAATGGCAAGACAGAACAAAGATTAAATGTCTTGACCTTTTTTTCCCTAGTATCCCCTCAATTTCCAATGCACAACTTTCCCAGCTTCTGAAAAAAAATCCTGTTGATAAGTGTAAAGGAGAAGAGATTTAAGCTTATCAGCAGTATGTGAAAAAGATACTTCAGACTGCAATTTTTACATTTTTTTTGGATCATGGACTCCTTCAGCATCTGATGAAACACACATACACACATTAATAATATACACATAGGGATAAGCATACATATAATTTTTTGCATACCACATTCAAGAAATTCATATATTCTTGAGGCTCATCCTTAACTCAATGTTAAGAATCGCTGACTTAGGGGATTCAAACAACAGCATAATGTAGTCACAAAAAAATCTCATGGGATCACAGATGGAATTAATAGAAATATAGTGCTTAGTGATTGTCCAGATCTAATTTTTTCACATAAGCTGACACTGGAAATTTGTGCTCTGTTTTCAGGTGACTCTTTCAAGAAAGGTACACAAACCAGACACTTTCACCAGACAGTAGCCTTGAAATATGGTTATATGCAGACAAGCTGATGAGTCTCAGAAAGCTTGTCATGAGAAAGAAAGGATTGGAGGAGAAAGAAGAGAGGCATGTGCTTAGAATGAAGATACTGAAAGCTCAAGGAACTAGACTCAAATATTCAGGATATCTTTCACAGTAGGTATTGCAGTTCAAGTTAACCCTCAGTTAACCAGAAAGTTGTTTGCAAGAAATGTTTATTACCCCAGTGCACCAGTGAATTGAGGTTTTATTGTGCTAATATAGTGGATGCCTTCACTCTGATTCTTAACCTGGTTATCTAGGATGGATGTGGAGGCTGAATCAATCAAACACGCAGGGACTGTTGCCTGCTTAAATAAGGTCAAGAAGGTCTTTTGCCTTGAAATCTACCCAATGTCTTTATCCTTCATGCTTTCCCAGATGTCATAAGGCTCTCGATGGTTCTGACCATAATGTAAGATGTATAAATGCAAATTTTGAGAGGCATTCCACTTATGGCTTTCTCTTGGTGGTGTTCCTCTTGCCTCCTTTAGTTTTTCAGTACAGGTTATATTTAAAAATATCTCTTAGGTGGTTTGGAGAAACATGATGGAGTGAGAGACTTCCCCACTTTGCTCCTCTTGAAACAACAATAAGCTAAACATCTAAAACTCAACAAAAAACACTCAAACTGCACACCAGCATGTCTGAGCATAGGATATGTGCATAAGAGCTACCACAGGTCACAACCCCCGGGTGTTGGGCAGTGCACTGGGAGAAATAAAGAAGTTACCTCTCACAGCTGCCAGAGCTCCCTGTAGTGGGGGGTAGGGAGAAGGAGGGGAAGTTCCCTGAAAAAACCTGCCTATGAGAGTTGTGAGCTTCACATAGCCAGTGGCAGAACCCAGTCATCAAGGCAGAGAGCAGAGAACTGGGACAACAGAGGAACAACAGTTGATTTTTACTGGCTGTGGCTGTAAAATTGAGGCTGAGTTGCAGCCCCAACTCTCAACCCAGAGGGCCTTTCCCCTCATATCCTCTGAGATGAATACCCTGGAGCTCCAGGGGAATCTGAGTAAACACTACCAACACTGTTCCTAACATTGACAGGGACTGAGACTGAGGTTAGTGAGTGTGATTAATATCTACAATAAAAGAAAAAGGCATTATTAAGGCTTTAGCAGAGATCCAAGAGGCTTAGACGCCACCTACTGGTAACCAAAAGGAAAGAGCCTTTTATATAATAAAGAGAGACCTTGATATAATGAATCTTCCTTCTGTAAATAAAGGAGGATGCATTTCCATTAATGACCAGCTGGAGAAATAGTCCATCAAACACCACAAACAACCAAGGTTACAAGAAACCTCAGAAAGGAAGTGAAAAATCTCCAGAAAATAAGCTTATAGACATAGAAATATGCAACTTAAATGACAGAAAATTCAGGATGGTACTTGAGAAAAAAATCAGTGAGTTCTGAAATGAGTCATATTAACAATTTCAGGAATTAAAAAAACACCTAAATGAGCAAGCAAGGAGATCGAAACTCTCAAAAAGAACCAAATAGAACTTCTGGAGATGAAGAACACACTGCAAGAATTGAAGAGTGAAATAGCAAGTTTGGGAAATAGAGTCAACCAAATGGAAGAAAGAATCACTGATATCGAAGACAGAAATCTAGAAATAAATCAGAAGGAAAAAGAGAGAAATCAAAGAATGAAAAATAATAAAAGAGAAATACAAGAATTAGCTGATACCACCAGGAGAGGAAACATAAGAATAATGGGCATTATTGAAGGGGAGAAAAAGGAGCAGGGACTTAGAAAACATTTTCAGACAAAAAGTGAATGAGAATTTTTCAAATCTAAGGAATGAGCTGGAGCTTGTAATTCAAGAAGTCAGCAGAACAACCAATTATCTCAACTCAAAAGGCCTTTACCAAGACACGTTGTACTAAAATTATCAAAAATCAATAACAAAGAAAGAATTCTCAGGGCAGCCAGGGAGTAGAAAATGGTAACTTATAAAAGAAACCAATTAGACTATCATCAGACTTCTCAGCACAGACCTTGTAAGCCAGAAAGGAGTGGAATCAAATATTTAAACTATTAAGTGAAAGGAACTACCAGCCTAGAATAATGTATCCAGCTAAGCTTTCCTTTAGATATGAAGGAGAAATTAAGAAGTTTTCAGACATACAAAAAGTGAGGGAATTCTCCACTATGAGATCTGCACTACAGGAAATACTGAAAAGGGTCAGCTTATATATATATATATATATATATATATATATATATATATATATATATATATACACACACACACACACATAATTAGGAGTAAAGTGACTATCAGGAAAATAGATGTAGAAGAGTACAATTCTTACTAAGAACAGGGCAGTATAA
Organism: Macroglossus sobrinus; assembly: GCA_004027375.1. Taxonomy (NCBI): domain Eukaryota; kingdom Metazoa; phylum Chordata; class Mammalia; order Chiroptera; family Pteropodidae; genus Macroglossus; species Macroglossus sobrinus. The sequence goes on along the minus strand of PVKZ01002139.1, from coordinate 29,801 downwards.
GCTTAAATAATAAGAGAATTGCTATAGCAAGATAGTAATGAATGTTCAGCATACATAGAGACAAATTGAGAGAACAATGACTGAAAAGGAGAGGATTCAAAGATCCAAATCCTCAAAGATCCAAAGGGGAATGTAGATAAGTCAAACACAGAAGTAAATGGACGTGTGTGTGTATATATAAACTATACTTTACATATTCATGATGGTAATGACAAATTACAAAGATTCAGAACTGAAGTATGTAAAATAAAACAAGAAGAACCAGAGACAAAACCCACAAAAGCCAACCAAAATAAAAAAACAGAAACACCAGGACAAGGAAGCAATGCAAACACTAAGCTACCAGAAAACAAAAGATAAAATGGCTATAAGAAGACCTCATATTTCAATAACCACCCTAAATGTAAATGTACTGAACTCACCCATAAAAAGGCACAGAGTTGCAGAATAGACGAAAAAACAAAACCCAACCATATGCTTCCTTCAGAAGACACAATTCAGCTCCAAAGACAAATATAGACTTAAAGTAGAAGGATGAAAAATGATATTTCAAGCAACTGGCATTCAGAGGAAAGCAGGAGTAGCGGTACTAATATCAGATGAAATAGACTTCAAAATCAAAAAGGTAAAGAAAGATATGGAGGGACACTTCATAATGATAATGGGAATCATGCACCAAGAAGACATAACACTTATTAATATCTATGCTCCCAATCAGGGAGACCTGAAATATGTAATTGCAATTACTAACAGAACTAAAGAGGAAAAAAAAAGATCAAAAGACTATCATAGTAAGGGACCTAAATACCCCACTGTCAGATATGGACAGATCATCTAAACAGAAAATCAATAAAGAAATAACATCCTTAAATGTCATATTAGACTAACTGGACATAATTGACATTTGCAGAGCCTTCCAACCCAAAATGTCTGGTTATATATTCTTCTCTAGTGCATGTGGAAGGTTCTCAAGAATCAACCATATACTGGGACACAGAGATAGCCTCAACAAATATAACAGGATTGAAATCATACCAACTATATTCTCTGATCATAATGCTTTGAAACTAGAGATCAACTTCAAAAAGAAAGCAGAAAGAACCACAAATACATGGAGATTAAACAACATGCTACTAAAGAATAACTGAGACAGAGGAGAAATAAAAAAGAGATCAAGAGATGCATAGAAAAAAATGATAATGTTAGTACAACATATCAAAACTTTAGGGACATGACAAAAGCAGTCATAAGAGAAAAGTTCATATCATTACAGGTCTATCTCCAAAAACAAGAATGAGCCCAAATAAGAAACCTAATGCTTCACCTTAAAAAACTAAAAACAGAAGAACAAATGAGGCCTACAGTCAGCAGATGAAAAGAAATGATCAAAATTAGTGCATAAATAAATAAAATTGAAAACAAAAAATCAATAGAAAAAATAAATGAACAAAGAGCTGGTTCTTTGAGAAGGTTAATAAAACTGACAAACCTCTGGGTAGACTCACTAAAAAAAAAGAAAGGACACAACTAAACAAAACCAGGAATGAAAGAGGGAAAATTACAGCTGACATTGCAGAAAGACAAAGGATCATACAAGAATACTATGAAAAAGTATATAACAACAAATTTAATAATCTAGAAGAATTGGACCTGGACTTAGAAACATATGCAAATTGATTAATGTGATACACCACATAAACAAATTAAAAAATAAAAATTATATGATCATATCAACAGATGCAGAAAAAGACTTTGACAAGATGCAGTATCATTTTGTGATCAAAACACTTCACAAAATTAGTATAGAAGGAAAGTATCTTAACATAATAAAGGCCATCTATGAGAAACCCGCAACCAATATTATACTTAATGATGAAAAACTAAAAACCTTCCCTCTAAGATCAGAAACAAGGTAAGGCTGTCTACTATTGCCACTGTTATTCAGTAAAACATTAAAAGACAAGAGAAAGAAATAAAAGGCATCCAAATAGGAAATGAAGAAGTCAAACTGTCACTATTTGCAGATGACATGATTCTGTATATAGAAAACTCTAAAGACCCCACAAGAACACTAATAAAAACAATAAGCAAATACAGTAAAGACTCTGGATACAAAATCAATGTTCAAAAATCTATAGCGTTCTTATACTCTAATAATAAAGTGTCAAAAAAAGAAGGGGGAAAAATAATTCCTTTACCAATTGCAAAAAAAAGAATAAAATACATAGGAATAAATTTAATGAAACATGTAAACTTAAGACCCTATTAAAAGAAATTGAAGAAGGTACAAAGGAATAGAAAGGCTTTCTGCATTCTTGGATCAGAAGAAACAACATAGTTAAAATGACTATATTACCTAAAGCATTACACAGATTTAATGTAATTCCCATCAAAACCCCATCAACATTTTAAAAAAGAAATAGAACAAAAAATCATCAGATTAGTATGAAAGAACCAAAGACTTGAATTGCCAAAACCATCCTGAGAAAAAAGAATGAGGCTGGAGGCATCACTCTGCCTGACTTCAAATTATAGTACAAAGCAACAGTAAGCAAAACAGACAAACGGACCAGTGGAACAGAATCGAGAGTCAAGAAGTAAACCTATATTTACATGGACAAATACTTTTTGACAAAAGTTCAAAACATAGAGTGGAGAAAGGAAAGTCTCTTCAATAAATGGTGCTGAGAAAACTGGAAAGCCACCTGCAAAAGAAGGAAACTAGACTGTTGTCTATCACCACATACCAACGTTAACTCAAAATGAATTAAAGACCTGAATATAAGACCTGAAACAATAAAACACATAGAAAAAAAGGACCTTGGACTTAAAGAGGATTTTATGAATTTGACTTCAAAAGCAAGGGAAATAAAAGCTAAGATAAATGAATAGGACTATATCAAACTAAAAAGCTTCTGCTCAGCAAAAGGAACCGTCAACAAGGTAAAGAGACAACCATCCAAATGGCAAAATATATTTATTTGCAAGCAACATCTCTAATAAGGGCCTAATATCCAAAATATACAAAGAACTCATACAACTCAATAACAACAACAAAAAAACAAATGATCCAATCAAATATGTGCAGAGGACCTGAACAGACACTTCTCCCTAGAGGACATACAAACCTAAAAGCAACAAATGAACAGGACAAACAGAGACTCATGGACATGGACTATAGATTAGTGGTTTCCAGAGGGTACGGGATAGGGGAGGAGAAGGGAGGTAGATGGGATAAATGGGGTTAAATATGTGGTGACAGAAAGAAATTTAACTATGAGAGGTGAACACATACTGTAAATATATATATGCCTTACTGTTAAAGTGTATAGATAAAACATTGGATTTCATTAACCAATGTTGCCATAAAAAAGAATAATAATAAAAAAGAAAAAATATAAATGCAACTTTCTTATTTTTTAACACAATAATCTTTTATCTCAAGCCACCATTCTGCCTATTTAATCTAGTTAGTTTCAGATAAATTCTGTCATTTTTAGGTTTTTACGTCTTTGTGGGTATAAACTCAATCAGTTTAGGATTTCCCCTCTTTCTCTAGATTCTGGATGTTGATATGGGTGAAAGAGAAGGGAGTTATGAAGTATCCAGATGTTGGAAGAGTCATCAGGATCTTAGGTATTCTGGCCTTGGATGAGATGTACATCATCTGTAATGGCTCTTAATCCCTGGTCTCTGTTTCCACCAATATCCATTGAAATATCTTTGTTCACTCAATGCCATCTGGCTATAGTTACACATATTTACATTCTCTTTGTTTTTCAGGTTTATAGGTCTTTGCAGCTTATTTCCAAGACCTTCTGAGGAACCGCTCACATTTTTTTTTGGTGGTGGTAGTGGGAACTCTGTCTTAATTCTTATTTCTGCCCAAACACATCCTACTCTAAGCTCTACTCACCTGCTGTTCTACCATGCTGGTGAAGGGAGCCATTCATACTTCCCTAGGACATAAGACACTGACTGGGATCCTTTGTTCTTAAATTCCCCAGTTGTGTCTGGTATTTCTTTCCCTCTGTCCCTTTTGCCTTCCCTTCCCCAGTTTAGCAGAGGACTGAAAGATCCACCAGAAAGTTTACACCCATTTTTTTTCTTATTTGACCTTAATTCTTGCCCAGCCAATCTAATCTAGATTGGTGGAGACCCTGGCATTTCATATATTCTCTTTTTTTTTATTTGAAGATGTTAACATTTTATGCTCTGTGTTCTTTAGGGCTTCGGCTTACAACTAAAAAACAAACAAACAATAAGTTTACAAATAAAAATTCACGACTTTTAAATCTTTGCTACAATTTTTCAAGATTTATTTAGAAGCTCAAAAACATTGTGAGTCTTTTTCTTTATATTCTGAGTAATGCCTCCCAGGAGGTAACACTTGTCACTGACTCAGGGCATGTAGATGAAAAATCTGCTAAGAAAGTGTGGAGGTTGGAGGTTGCAGGAAGAGCTAAAAGGATCCCATAATACAGTGGAGTATATTAATTTCTTTAATTTAAATCAATTTTCCCATTGATATAAATATCTCATGGCAAAAATAAAACAGAATATTCATTATTAGTCATTATTAGAAGCTTAATGTGAATTAGTTTCTCTTCTTTATACAAGGTGAGTTCCGAGAGCAGCTTGACAGAGGAGAATGGCTTAGGATAAGGTGCGGTGGGAGGAAGGGGAAGCCAAGTGGCACTTTATAGGTACTGAAAGGTTGAGACAGAGGATTTGGGTTGGGGAGAAGGCAAAAGGGAGCATGGTGAGGGGCACTTTACACACTTTACAATTATGTCAGAGTTGGAGAAACATGAGGACAGCACATTCAAGCAGAGGAAGAGAGAGGTGTTTGTTCAGAGCCAGGTCAAGAATTGACTCAATGGTTTGTAAAAGTATATAGGAAACATATTCTTTTAATTTCAGATGAGTCAAAGTGATGGAAGTACTCTCCAAAAACATCAAAAGCAAAGTGAAACTGACTGGTGATGTCCCAGGTCAGTGGGGGAGATAAGCCGTTTGGAAATATAGAAGGGAAGAATGATGCTTGTATGACCTCAACCCATTATGGAGCAGAGGGTTCTAGAGAGGGGGCTGGATAGGTAGGGCTGGGCAGGGGTATAACATTCTAAAATTAGAGCTTTTACATCTAAAGTGATACAAAATGGAATAATTTTTTTATTAGAACTGAGAAAAATATCTGAATACTGTCTTCATGTTCTTTTCAGTGTTCTTCATTCTACCTCCCTGCTCTTTCTGTATGAAGAAAGAATGCTTCACAACCCTTCGCTTTGATCATGAGCATCAGAAATGGTGACAATGCTTGATATGCAGGGAAAAGAAGGATTTAGGCTTTTTTTTTGAAAGCTCCGTGTGTTCTGAGATTTTTACATTCTTTTTAGGTTGTCTTCACTAAAAACCATTCTATCATAGGATGGCAGTAGTGATATAATTTAATTTTATAAACTATGATGCATAGATGCATCCCAGTGGGGGAAAACATCTAATTTATGTTTGTCCATATATTTTTTTTTTTAGTGTTTGTATTCTTAATTTCAAACATAGAGAGGGCTTATAATTCCAGATGGGATTAATAAGACAATATTTTATTCAGGAAGTGAAACCATAAATAAAAGGATGTACTTTTAGATGACCTCTAAATGTTTTGAGATACTACTCAAGTGCTCATAAAAACCAAAATCAACTTTCCTCTTGCATTCTTAATTTTCTCTATACCTCATTTCTTTCCTGCATAGAGACAATTTTTCAGGCTGGATAGGAAATGAGGAGCACCTATGAAAGACTCAAGACTTCTCCCTTTTACATTATCTTCATCCTAACTCTAAATTCTTTCTGTTTTCTTCAAAGGGAAATTTTTTCTTGGGCTCTAAACAGTGATTTAAAAAAACAGCAACAGGGAAAATGTGGAATCTATTAGGGTGGGTCTAAAACCTTTGTTTGTGAACATTTCTATGTTTTGCCACTCTCTCTGGATATGCCTTTCTCAGGCCACAAAAGGGTTCTGTAGAATAACCAAAGGCTTATTTGATAATGTCAGATTTTCTCCTGAGAAAGAACTTGAATACCTCTCAGGTTCATTCATTCATCAAACACAGAATGGTGCCCACTATGTGCTACACTCTAGGGAACTGAGACCAGCTAGCAATGGGTGACCACTAACCATGGCTCCTGGTGCTCTGAGTTCTTCACACATATCACTTCATTTGATCCACTCTGTTTTGCCAAGAGATACTTACCAGCAATATCCCCGTTAATCTTACAGATGAGTAAACTGAGGCACTCAGAGATTAAAGTAACAAAATTAGATATCTAGTCAGTCTGTGCTGTTAATCACTGGACTGCAGTAGACAAAGATTCTGTCCTCAAGTGGTTTAATCCAGTAAGAAATGAAAGCCTACAATCTAAGGTAGACATGCTGAATCAAAATGAGATGACATTTTTGTGGCAAATTGAATATGACTTATGGGAAGAGATTAGCCCAGAACACCAATCAATTTATTAAAAGTTTATGGTTCATACAGGGAAAAATTAGGATATAGGAAATTCCTTCATCTAGAGAGTGAGATGGACATTTCTTTTCCTCACTTCTTCACCCTGGGCATCAAAAGTTTTTATATAAGGTCTTTGATATGAATATGAGGATATTACTTTCAGAGATTTCAATTGGAGATTTGATTTGGGGAGGAAGGCAGTGGCTAATGGTTTGTTTTTGGAAATATTTTGGGTGAGTGCTTTTGTGGGTACTTCTGAGGGCTTTTTCACTGTATTTTCCCTTTTGAAATGCCTTCCTCCCAAGAGTTCCCTTTGAATCTGGAAAGCTCAGGGACAATCAGCAAGCAGGCTAGATAGCTGTGGTCTTGAATTCAAGGGTGAGAAGGGAACCTTCATATACTTTGTCTCTCTCAGCTTATATAGGAGTCAGGGTAGAATTACTGTCCAGGAATAAAGAGTTTGCGTTTGTCTGAAATAACTCTTTACTATAAATCTCAGAAGCCAGATCAAGGCAGATGGAGTATATAAACCTGATGCTAATCTCTTTATATGAAAATATAGAAAAACTAATTCTCTGCATGAATAGTGAAGGTGTCACTAAATCATATTCTAAGTGCATCCAAAATTCTTTTAACTATATTTTCCAGTTAAATTTTATATTAAGAACAATTGGCAGTTATTTAGTTCCTCTTGTCCTAGAAAAAACTTATTTTGGGACAACTTTAGTGCTGTCTGCTTTTGCTTTTTCTACATTTTGAAATTTGCATGGCTGAGTTAGAAATTAGATACTTCAAAACACCTGCTTTCTTTATACTTTTAGAGAAAAGAGATGATTAAATTCTTTTCTAGTCTACTTTTAACTGTCTAAAGTTTGAGAAAAACCACTGCAGTAGACAGGTAATTAAATTGAGGCCATTCTTAGGGATCATGACATTAAATGGTGCTAAGAATACTCAAAATAACAAAAATCCAAGGGATAAAAATAATGCTTAACTTTAATTTTATTGTTGAACCACTTGAACTATTAAAAGTGAGAAAATTTATTATAGTGCAAAAGTTTATGTTTTCCCATTTTTAAAGAGATAAATAAATAGAAATGGAACCATATTTCTCTAAACACAAATAGCTTAAGACAACAAACTATTCACTAAAAGCTATAACGAGTGAGGGCAAAAATATAGCTACTTTACGACATCTGCAGTAGCTCTTCAGCTATCTGTATTGTGTAAGGTGGAAGAGAAAATGTCTTTACTTGCCCTGACTTGTTCTCCATTTGATGCACTTATTCTACTTCTCAACACCATTTGCTAGTGTCTAATGTATTTCCTTTTATTTTTACAATAGCCAAGAAGTGTTTGGCTTAGAAGGCCAACCTGAGTGTGAGGGTAGGGGAGAAGGCAGGACTTGCTGTTACAATTTTGACTGAAATGGCTGTCTGTGTGCATCTAAAACCTTAGAAGCAAAATATCTAGTCATTTGCCCTCATTTTAAAAATCTGTGTTGCTAGGCATCTTTAATAAGAATAAATAAGATGGTATTGTAAAATAGGAGAAAGATTCTGTGTCCACTAGTAAGATTACTCTCAGGTTGTATTTAAATAGTCAGTTAAAGTTCTTTTCTATGGAAGGTGCATCTGTGTTCTACAGAGAGAAAGCTGCTCGCTTTTAGTCAACCCCTGGCCTGACTCTGAGACTCCTGCAGGGCCTCAGAGGACAAACATGACCATTAGCTCCTACATGAGTTCAAATGATAAATAAACCTTTAAATTAGTGTGAAGTAGGAAGGCTAACAGTCTCAATATTTGAGAAAGTGGAGGGCCTTCTAATCAGTTCACTGTTCTGATTTGCAGTCATTAAAATTCAGAAGAAACTAGAATAAATTATTATCTTTTTTAACTTTGTAAATTTTTTCAGTTGGCCTTACACAATTCTCTGTAAAGGGCAAATCAACGGTCAGTTCTGGGCTGATGCTCAGCTCACAAAAGAGCTCTAGAGCATTAGACACTGTCATATATTGGGACAGCCAAACCCATGACCCACTGATTCTTCTAATTTTCTGGGAACTATTCTCCTCTCCTCATCTACAGGAGACAGCTTTCCTGTTCCTGTTTGTTTTCCATGACTCTTCTCCTTGGGAAGGACTAACTCTATCAGGGTTGAAATTTGTCTGAAACTGAGAACATTCTCTATTCCAGTATTTGGAAGAGAGAGAAAGAAAAAGAGGAAAAAAGAGAGAAAATAGAGTGGACTGAAAACACTCAATATTAGGGGCTACAGGGCAGCCATATTCCTCTACAATCAAAGAAAGAGAGAAAACAGATAAAATTTATCTGAAGTAAAAGTAAAAAAAAAAAAAGCAACAGTAGCCTTCTATTTTTTTTCCTCCTTAGTTTTTATGAGAATCCTTACATCCTTCTAATAAATTATCCCGATTTATTTTATCTAGATGGAAATAGTTTCTATAACTTGCAATCAAATATCTTAACTAAAACACAGACCAAGGAAGACACTGATGATTTATTTCGCTTCTGAATTTATTTCCAATAATTTAAAATATAAATTTGAAAAATAGCTTGGATCCAATTTGATATAACTTTAGAACAGGAAAGTCTGCTACGGACTAAATGCGTCATAAGAGTATGCTTTGGAATTAATACAGAAAAGATATGAATATCAACCTCTCGCTATCTTTAGGGAAGTGGGTATATTATGTAACCTCTCTGAGTCTTAGTTTCCTTAACTTTAAAGTGGAAATCATATGCATCTCATAAGATGCTTGTTAAATTTAATGAGCTACAATATGTAAAACAGCTAGCTAGCATAATAAAGGCACCCCTTCTAGTTTTGGGAAACTTTTGTTGTGGCAAAACTATTATTAATTTGCCAGTTTTTTTTTTCAGTCCTTTCCATGTTGGTTCAGAGACTGGACAAGACTGACTTGAGGCATGGAGGAGCTATAATGTCTCCAAGTAGAGTATGGAGGTTTAGGTAGTGTACATGGGCTAAGGATGTTGAAAGGGGAGAAGATAGAAACAATAGAGAGGGGCCAATACAAGCTTTACCCACCTGACAGTTTAGGTGTTTACCTGTGCAGGCTGACAGACCCACAAGAGTGATGAGAAAGTTGCAATTAATCATACAATAAAGATACTTCCGCTTCTTACCAGTCTGAGGTTCTGAAGCATTTATTTGGTATGCTGCATTTATATTCAGTACCTATGTTTCATGAAACTTCTTAAACAGAGTTTCTCAGTACTATTGCCATTTTGGGCGCAGAATTCATTATTGTGGGGTTGTTCTGTGCATTGCAGACATGGTTAGCAGCATTTCTGGCCTTTATCCACCAGTTGTGACAATCATAAATTTCTGAGGACCTTGCCAAATGGCCCCTGGGGTGGTGGTGGTATGCAATCACCCAAACTTGAGAATGAGTACTCTGAAATAACTTTTTTACAATTTTTTTTTTTTACTACTTTAATCAGGGATTCTAATCATAGAGAAAACAATCAGTTGAAAGGCACATTGTATTCCTCTATTTCCACTTCCTCCTCCCACCTATTATTCTTACAAACTTGGCTCTGATTGCACCTGGTGCTTCTGTGAGAGGGCTGAATTTGGAACGAGAAGATCTGAGTTGAGATCCTTTGGCTGTCTGCTAACAGAATAAGAAACTTGGATGGGAACGTTCTGAGTTAGGGAAGTCCAATTCTTGGCTCTTTGGATTCTGCTTGATAACAAAGATTCAAAAATCACTAGCCATATGGTGATCTTGGTTCACTATCCAGGCAAATCGCACTTAAATGCTGGTCATTCAATGTGGGGAACGTAGCTTAGATGAGGATTCGCTCCCACCCACACTAAACTTTTGGGACCCAGTGCTGGGGAGATCTGCTTAGGAGACTTCGAAGCACAATTCCCATCCAGAAGTAGGTACTTATACTTCCAAATCTTTTCAGGGCACATATAAATCATTGAGCCTGCTTCACCCATTGGATGGAGGAGCCACTTACACACTTAACTGAAACCCGAGACCCGTTTGGGCCTGTTAGAATACCGGCCTTTAACACTCCCACAGATACCAATCAAGAACCAGTGCTCCAGGTCCACACTGCGCCTGTGCAGAGAATTTTGTCCTGGCCCCACCCCCTAGAACTGTGGACCAATCGGTGACAGCTCTCACTGATCAAAGGAGCCCCTTCTCTGGATCACAGGAGAAAGAGGAGGTGAATCAAGACTTATCACTCCTCTCCAAATTTCCGGCTTTGGGAAGGAAACGAGGACTTTTTTTCTATAGAAATAGGATGGTAGGCAAAAGGGAGAAGGCAAGTGTCCTAAGTAAGAAATGCATCATTTTCAAATTTTATAATCGGGGTGTGTGCAAACGAAAGTTAAAAAAAGACAATATATGAGATGATTATCAGTAGTTATTATTACCATTTTAAACAGGATTCTGGTGGTATGTCTAGCTAAAAATCAGCAGAGTTTGAATTCAAGAAGGTCCTTCTTTTAATTCACAATTTCCCAACCACATTTTGAATGGCATCTGAGGCCCAGTAGGACTAAACAGGGGTTAAAACATGAAACGCACTTAATCCAAGAGTCATGATGACCAGGAGGTTACAAATCAAGCCTACTCCTTTTAGTAGTATTTAAAATATTAGGAAAAAATTTGTTGTAAATCTTTATATGATCTTAAACATGGGGCAGTGAATTACATTTGTTTTGTATTGTTTGTTTTTGAAATGGTGTAGGATAAGTCCTGCTGACCCCCTGATGTGTGCAGAGACTGGCTTCCAGTAGGCACAGACAGATCGACTTTCAGGTTTCTGGTACCTGCTTTTCATGGTTGCTTTTGTCTGTCATTAGGGGTAGCAGTTCACTATTGTAAGAATTTGTTTATCAAAAAATCCTTTGAATTTCCTGCTGAAAATCAAGTATAGGCTAATACCAAATGCCAAGCTTATTAGAACAGCCTCTAAAACAAGAATAAATAAACTCTGTTTGAGGACCTAGGGCACATTTCTCTAAGTCATAAATAGTATTAATTAATTAACTTTACAATATCTATTTTGAAAATTTGACTCATTCTCTTTCATTAAAAACAAACAACAAACATTTTGTTCTGAGTAGCTGAGGTTTTTAATAACTGATCTTTATTAAATTTATGTGATAAAATACATAATGGTATCACTTAAGTTCAAATGATATTAGTTGGAAATGAACATTTTTAGGAAAGAAATTAATTTTACTATTAGATTTCTCAGCAGCAAACAAAGAATTGAGGGAGAATACAGAAATACTATATTTTAGAAAACAATTGTTCAAAATATGTACATACATCTTTGTCAACTAACTAAATAAATTGCTTACCTCAAACAACTTAACTTAGAGACTGTGTACCCAAGATATGCTTTTATCAAATAATGTTTTAATATTAACATTGTAAAGACACTTTTTAAAGTGTCTAAATCTGAAGCTCATTGAAAACATCTGTAATGGGGGACGCCTTAAGTGAGGCAGGCAGCCTTGGCATTTTGTTGGGAAGGGAAAGAGTTATATATAGAGAAACATTCTCAGAAATTCATTTCAGAATCAGATGTTCCCTAAGGATTGATGGAGCCCAGGGTCTGTGCCCTTTTTGTGTATGTTGCATTCCCAGTGTCCCCATTATAATGAAAATCCTTCCTGGAAGACAGGTATCCTGGAAGTCCAACTGGCCTATTTAGACAACCTCTCTTTTTCATTCCTTCATATGGATTAAAAGAATTTTCCACCTGTAATTGGGATAGTCTGGGAAGACAGCATCTAATTTTGCTGGATTAGGATGAAATAAGAGCAAATAGTTTAGTGTTTCCTGGGTCCAAATCTTGCTTAAACAAGAGATTTTAATGAACTAATTCATTTAAAGTATTTGACACAATAAATACTCATTAAATTATCTAACATTTTCTAATTTTTAAATTACTATTATTGAGAGACTATTCTTGTTTATGATTTACTAAAACTATCTGACAATTTAAGTGTCCTCCACCTGGCCAGTGCTATAAAATACGGGAGTTGGAATGATTTGATGGGGGTGCTGTGACCTTTTGAGGCTACCCCTCCCCTGCTCTCACACAAAATGAGTCTACCCAAAGCAGGTGACAGACTTATCAAGTTGACCTAATATGATGATGATGATGGTTTCATTAATATTTTTTCAATATCCTCTGACTAAGTCTTAGTTGACACCAAGATTGATGTGAATGAGACTAAAAGGCATCTAAGTCCCCAAATACCTCTTCACCACTTTATCTCAATGCCTGAAATTTCTACCATGGGTCACTCTTTTGCCTAATGGTAAGGGAGATTTTGCAGGAGCAAAGGTGAATTTGACTAGTTCATCTTGCATTTTTAGAGGTGAGAAAACTGGGAGACAATTGATCCCTCCTACATCCTAGCTCTTGGTTTATCATCAGAGATAGTCTCCTGAATAGGAAGGACCATGGCTGGCTTCTAAGATTTTAAAATTTTCTCATATTTTACATGGGTGATTTCTATAAGAATAAATGCATAACATGCAGACAATTTCTAAGTGCCTTGTGTTGAAGTCCATGGACTTTCATTGGCATCCTAGCTTCAAGTTTTGGTAGTTCATATGTCATTCTCCACTTTAGCTGTAGAAGTTGCAGATGGATACAAAAAGTTTGTTTAGAGCAGCCATATTTTGTCTCAGTTGTCAGCTAAAACAATAAAGCCCATCATTATGAACTTGGCAGCTTGTTAGTAGAAAAGCCACTGGGAAGCTTTGAGTTGGTAATTTAGAGCATGAAATTATTCTCTGATGCAGCTGCAGAGCAACAGGTGGTTATGACTTAAGCAAACACTAGTTTTAAAAAGATTAATAAGAAAATGGAGAACATTGTTTTCTTTTTTGCACATATCAATATGATTAAGAATGTGAGTATTCATCTTTTATTCCTCTGGATTTTCTTTTTATTAACTTGCCTACACATATATGAGCATTTTACTCAATTAAATTTAATTTAACAAAAATTTACTGAGGATCTATTGTGTGCCAGATACACTGCTGGTTTTTGAGAATCTTCATTCTCTGGTTTAGATTTTGGTCTGGAGATAGATATGCATGTAGATTCATGATAAAAGACCAAAGATATTCTTTCAGAGCACAGGACATGAGTAATTCTGATTATGGAATGGGAGAAGCCTTCTAGGAGAAAATGAGCAGATGGTAAAGGGATAAATAGAGCAGAAATGGACTGAAGGAAGAGAGTTCCAAGAAGAGGGAGTTGTCAGAGAAAAATCTGAAGGATAGCAGTGTGGTTGAGTGTGGAGGAAATAAGATAGAAATATTTATTCTGTGTCTCTGTCTGATGGATATGCTCATATTAAAAATTGCATAGGGTCTCTCACGGTACTTTGACCAAACCATTTACTCTGGTAGGTCATAGACCACAGACATATGAAACTACAAACATATGCAGCAATTTTTTCTTGTAGAACTAGAAATTATTTTAATTTTTCTGTTTGTATTTTTCATATCTGCTACAAAGAATTTAATATTGAAAAGTAAAACACCCCTTCATTTTCAACAGTTTAATTTCAGTGCCTGGCAACAGATTCTTTCAGAAATAGTGGCATTAAAATGTTTGGTAATTGGAATGGAAAGTCTGCAAACAAGAATGTCAATGGCAGTGAGGATGGTGCCAAGACCAGGGTCCCCTGGATTCATGGCAGGCTGGAAGACTCAGAGGCCCCACAGGACAGGGAGTGTGAACAATTTGTAGAACATTTTAGAAATCACATCCTTCTCCTCCCTGTTCTTTGCTCTCTCCATCCTGCTGTACACATACTGAGTCAGAGGAAGGAATCTTGGTTTGCAGTCGGGGACTGAAGAACCACAAAACAGTGAATGGGCTGAGCTTTGGTGCTATGGATTGATCCATATCTTGTTCTTGGTGCCTGTAATCTAGTTGCTGTGACTTCCAGAAGTACCTTCTATATAAAATAGAAGAAAAATGCTTTCTTTTTTAGAAGGTGACAGATTGGTGAATTAGAGAGTGGTAGTTATCATAGACTAAAGATCTTTTAACTCAGTAGGCCAGAAGACCTTTATCAAAAGGAGTCAGCATGATGGATGAGAATTCTCAGTATCCCATATGAAAATGAAAGAGGCTGACTGTAAATGAGCTAGCTGAGAGAAAGACCTGGACAACACATGAGAACTAAAATTAACATGGATTAAGATTTGCCATGCTCTATTCACTTCTGTTTCTGTATTCTTTCACTCCTGGACATCACCATCCAGGGAGCCCTTGTTCAAACTTCGAATAGCTCAGAGTTTAACAAAACTACCCTTCTGGGCTAGGGTTCACTTTAGGGAGTCTGTAGTTGACTCATATCCAGGCTTTCCTGGTCTCCTGTTTTATTGTTGTTATTGTTATTTGTTTGTTTTCCTATTTTTCTTTAAGGGATGAAGTGAATGATGATCTGTACTCTCTCTTCTGATATTACCTGAACAGTAGGATTTAACCACCTTCTCTCTTGAAGGTGACTAATGTTGGAAAGATAGGAAAGGATGTGTTCCTAAGTCAATGTGTTACTTTGCTTGGCACGATCTAAATCTGTTGTTGCCCTGGTGGCACTGAGGGAGTCTTGGTTCTTTCCATTGATGCAGTAAAGAATTATAGATCAGCTAAATGTGGGAAAACTAAGTTTTTTAAAAGTACATTTCAAGAAAGAAATGGGCTAAGTCAGAGATGGCCACAGCGCTGTAGAAGTCTGCATTATATTTAGGCCGTGATGGATGGTAACAAGGGTGGTACTAGATGATTGGCATGTGAGGTTATTTTTATTGACAGTGAGCTGTTATATAACATTTTGTCTACTGCACATGCGGTTATCCAAAATTCAACCTCTTATAATTAGATGCATGAACTTCCAGGTATATGTATGATATTTTAATAATGGTATAATGAGGTTAAGGTCAAGGAAGGACAGTGTATGCACTAACTGCACAGGCATTTGAGGCTGGCCTAAACCAGTGGCTTTTTTTGTATTTATTTATTTATTTTTACTTCATTATATTTCAGGATGTAAGGATATTTTTAACTGCAAAATGGGTATTTCTAGATCTTAAGGGAGGTTTATGAGTGGGGCCTGCATTCCCTCATTGCTCATATCTACCTAACTGCCTAAAAAATGGAATTGGGTTAAGGAGTAGGAGCAGGGGAAGCTTCTTATAAAGCTTCTTAAAAGCTTAAAATTCTAGGTCCAAATCTAGGTACTCTGATTAAATTGATCTAGGGTTGGGCCCAGTCTGTCCATTTTTTACAATGTCCCTGGTTGATTCTGAAGCTGATGATCATCTACATTATGAGAAATGTTGCTTTAGGGTATAAGTCCCTTTCATTTGACAGACTCTGCTATTTTCAGTTTTAGTTTCAGGGTGACTGATTTTGACTATGGCTCCCAGAAGCTTCTGTGAAAAACTGTTAGGTGTCTAACCAGAAAGGAGGTCAGTTCAGCTCTACTTCCTGACTCACCCTCCTTTAGAGCCTTCTTCTCTTGATATTGTATAACTAGATAAACAATTTTTTTCTTTAAATTTTATTGGATATAATTGCTATATAGTACTGTATAAGTTTAAAAGGCACAGTATAATTTTTTAACCAAGTTTTAGGCTGTGACCAACAGGATCTCTTGAGTTGGGGTCCAAGAAAACTTTTTCTATCTGTGTATGATGGGCTCAATCATAAGACAATAAAGTCTTATAGTAGCTGGTCATACTAGCATAAAACAACAAGGAATCAGCAGAAGGTTAGACCGAGAGACATTGATCTAATGGTGACAATCTCATGGTGAATGAGTTTATATTTCCCAAAGAGGATATGATGAACAATGCGCAAGACCAAAGGCAATTACTATAGGCCACTGGAGTTTAGTAGTTTTAGCAAGTTTACAGATTTTAAGTTTGAGGATTCCATTAGTTCTCTTGACTTTGTCTAATGATTCATGGTGATAGGGACAGTGATGATTTCAAGAGATTTACAAGGCTTTTGTTAATTTGCCCAGTAAAGTGAATGCTTCATTTACTCATTTACTGGAGATTGTTGAAGGTTTATCCCAAGTGAGAAACACATCTTCTAACTTTTTTTTTTCCTACCGCTGTGAGAGCATCAGCCTTGTGGCAGGGTAAGGCTTCCACCCATCTGGAAAACATACATACAATAACAAGAACATATGAATAACTCATACTAAGTGGCAGTTGAATGATTTCCAGCTGCAGGTATTGAAATGGTCCAGAGGGGAGCTAGCTGAGGCCTCTGGGGACAAAAACAGGTTTTTCAAGATTATGGACCTGGAAAATCAGACAATATTGGTAGATTGTTTTTGCAATTTTATAGAAGTATTCCTACCCATGTCTATGTATAATTTGAGTCAACCTAAATGGACCATGGTCAGGGAAGAAATGCAAAAAGCAAAAAATAAGACTTTTCAGGGAGTCTTGAAGAACCAAGTGGCCATCTTGGGTTTCCCACAATTCAATAGGTTGTTTGATTAACAGCCATTGTTTAACCACCTTAATTTCTCTGACTCAGGAACAGACTATTACCATGTTACAAGGACATCAAGATGAAAAATATCTGGCAATGAGGGGCCATTTTTTTTGTACAAACAGAGTGGACTTCATCCACATGTGCCACAGTCTTTACAGATTCTGTTGCTGCTGCCTGTTTATGGACGTCAGCCAGGGAATTTCTCTGATACTCAGGTTCAGTCCCTTTAGTGTGAGCCTCAATTTTGATGATGATGATTTCAGGAGGTAAGAGAATAGCAGTAGGAAGATTGTTTCCTTGTTGCCCATTTTGATTGGTATCCCAGAGCATGTAAGACAATTCCTTTGTTTCCACAAATTCCCATGCACAGGCAACCCCAAAGGCATACTGTTTATCTTTGTAAATATTAATCGTTTGTCTTTTTGGTAATTGGCAGGCTCTGGTAAAGTCATGGAGCTCTGTTGTCCTGATTTAACTTGCGAGAAGTTTTCTCCTTTGAGTAGGCCATATTGGATAGTAATAGCATAACCAGCTTGAAGATTCCCTTTTCATTTTTACAGTGTGACCTATCAACAAGATTAGGTCAGGATTGGTTAAAGGAATATCTCATAAATGAGGATGTGGTATCACAGAACGGAACACTATTACCTTGCAGTCATGGGGCTCCTCTTCATCAGGTAGAGGATGTTGCTATGTTTAAGATGTAGGTTAGAAGTGAAAACAGAAGTTAGTCTACATGAAGAGAAATGTTGATTTAATTCAGAGTTAAGAAGACTTTGGATAGCGTGTGGAGTTTTCAAATTAATATCATTTCCTGAGGTCAAATCTTCTGAGGCTTCTACTAGTATTGCAGCTGCAGCTAGAGCCTTAAGACAGGTGGGGTGGGCATGAGGAACTGGATCAAGTTATATGCTGTAATAGGCAACAGACCTAGGTTTATTACCATGCTCCTGCATGAACATTCCCAGAGCTCGATTGTCTTTTTCATACAGAAATAAAATAAAAGGTTTTGAATGGTTAGGTAGCCTTAATGCAGGTGGTTCTTACAGTGCTTGTTTTAGTCTCATCAAAGTCTGCTCATGTTTATCTTTCAAGGAGAGGGGTTCAAGAATTGAAACTTTAGTAAATTCATAGAGTAGTGAAGCTAATAGAGAAAATTAGGCACTCAAGTCAGCCATAACCATCCAAGCCTAAAAATCCATAAAGCTGTCACTTAATTGTGGGCCTAGGAAATTCCTGGATTAGCTTAATTATTTTTGGAGATAGAACTGAATTTCTTTAGCAGTGAGATCATGACCTAGGTAATGAACAGTATCCAGAGATAATTGTAATTTTCCTTAGAGATTTTGTGTTCTACTTCAGGTAACTGTTGCAGCAAATAAATGAAATATTTTATGGACTTCTCTTTGGTAACTGAGCACAGGAAGAGATCATCTACATATTGTAAAAAGGATTGATTTCCCAGGGAACTGGAGAGTACTTATGTTCTGGTGAAGTATTTGGGAAAAATAAGAAAGGGCAACAGTGAATACTTCAGGTGTAACTGTCCAGGTGTATTGTCGATAGTTTGAAGTAAAAGCAGATATTGGGAATGCTGAAAGAGGCTCAACAAAGGTCTACAAGAGTAAGCCATATTGAGTCAGATAGAACTTGTGACAATAAAATGTCTTGGTTTGGAACAATTGGGAAATAGGTACTATTTTATTAATAACTCTTAAATCCTGGACAAATCACCATCCTTGTCGATTACATTTCCAGACCAGCAAGATTGCTGCATGGCAAGGTCTAGGACAGGGAATGGCTCCTCCATGGTCAATCGGGTCTTCCATTATGGGTGTGAGGCCTTGTACAGCCTCAAGTTTTAATAAATATTGAGGTAATTTAGAGAGAGCTTTATTTATAACTATCTGAATCTTTATAAGCCTTGCACTTTTATTTTACCAATGTGAGTGTCAGAAGTAGCCTATAGATATCATGATACCTTGATTAAATTATGAGGATTTGTTGGAATTCTTCCTTTTCTATGTAAGGATAGACTGTAGGGGTGTAAAAGATCAGATTCAGGTTGGTCAGGAATGTCTAAGGTGAAGTTTCCTTTGGAGGCAAAATGTATTAGCTCTCTTAATTTAGAAACATCTCGACCTAATAAATTGTCTGGAGCCGGGTAACATAGCAAAAAGGAATGTTTTTCAGTAAAATGTCCCAGATTCATCTGTACAGGTTGAGATAAAAATTCTCTCTGAACTTTATTAGATCCCCCCACTAAGGAAACCTTCTTTTGTTGAATGAGGGTGGGGTTTAAAGTAGAAAGTGTAATTACAGTATCAACTAGAATTTGGCAAGGCTTTCCATTAATGTTAATTTTAGTTTTCTCTTGGCTATTTAAGGTAATTACTGGTAACAGTTTACTAAAGAATCCCCCAGAACCCTGTCAGTTGTGGAGGGGCCCACATGGGAGCCCTCCTCTAGAAGTAGATATGGGGCCATTCAAGAAAATTTTGCATAAGACTTAGGACAATCTCTTTTTCCAGCTTCCCAGATGATTAAATTGAGACATCAATTCTTGGACCAACATTTATTTGGAATTAGATTCTTGGGGGCGGGTACAATGTGGGAGGCCTAGGTCCTATTTTGGGTCACTGGCTTTGGAGCTGTTGTTAACTGTAAAGCTATTAGGTCAGTGAATTTCAATCTTGCTCCAGGGTCCTTTCAAAATGCTCAACTATAGTTCATTCAGGCTAGTGGCCTTCCGTACTATTTTTTTGTCTTTTAATCAATCCACTAATCTCAGGAGATAATCCATTTGCAACTAGGGCAACTGGAGAAAGCTAAGTGGTGTTATCTTTTGTATGGAACCCTAAATAATATAGAAAAAGGGCTTCCAAGGAAGCTTTAAAATCTGCAACAGATTTATCTTTCTTTCCTTTGCATGTTTGAATAATAGACCAATCATTATGGGAAGGGAAGCCTCTAAGAATGGCTTGTAAAAGGTCAGAAGTTATTTTTTAAGCCCTTCCTTGTTGAGGACCCTGAATGTCACCCTTGGGTTTCTTTTCTTTTCTTTTCTTTTCTTT